>CAEFZY010036175.1:0-39328 GCA_903066815.1 Brachyrhaphis roseni
ATTTGTTTTCAAAAAATCTTTTTAGACCAATTAGGTGAAATTGGATAATTTCCACGGCACACCTGACGATCACCCACGGCACACTAGTGTGCCGCGGCACAGTGGTTGAAAAACACTGGCTTAGAGGACTGCTTTTTAAATATCCTTTAGAATAATAGAAACATATTCTAATTGGATAAAACAACTCCTTTCATATTGTTTTAGACCCTTTCCAAAGTTTGAACTAGTCAAATATGTTTATGTATTTCTTGTTGGCCTTGGAAAGTAAAAGGGTCTTTCACCTTACACTTTTCATAAACAAACATTAGTGGTGTCTCGATACCAACGTTAAGTACTCATACTCCGAACTGACACCACTTTACACTGCGGTGCAACTCACTAAACCACACTGCATACCAAGTTATGGTGGTAAGTTTTTTTTCCTCAAAAAAAAAAAAAGAAGAAGAAGAAGAAATGATAAATTAGATGGCGGGAGGGGGTGGAAATGTCAATAGTTTGGAGCAGAGGTGGCGCTAGACATTTTTGGTGTCCATCATTTTGACTGTGCCAAACAAAATGTAGTCCTAATCTCTTTTTACCCATACATTTTAAATTGACAGCTGAACAGACAATCCACTGTGTCATCATCGAGCTGAACACATTTAACATTTTCTCTAGAGTGACAAAAGCTTTGAAAAGTAACATTTCACCAAATGAAGTAATCAGAAGTCAACAAGACTGCAAACATTATCCTCACTGGAAGAATAATCCTACAGTAGTGGTTCAAATCGAGATGGGGATAATAAAAAGTTGGCCACTATGAGGTAAAAAAAACCCCAAACAAAACAGCTTCTATGGTGGGTGCGGCTGAGTCTGTGTTTATGTAAAGTGCCTCAAGACATTTGTTGTGAATTGGCAGCATATAAATGTACTGAAAAATTTAATTGAGTCATCTCTCTTTAGCTTGGTGAAGGATGTGTAGATGAGTCTTTGGGAGGACTATCTAAAGTTTTTATGTGTTTCAGGGAGAAGAGTTCTACTTTGTTAAGTGGAAAGGCTTCCCTGAATCTGTCAATTCGTGGGAACCCAAAAGGAACCTCAAATGTCCAAAACTAATAAAACTATTCCACCTGGACCTGGATCAAATCCTGAAGGGCCAAAAGAGGCGTGGCCCCCCCAAGAGGTTGGATAAAGAAACTGTCTTGATCCTGATTCAGAAAGCCAAACTTCGTCAGAGTCTGCATCAGTGGGAAATCCATTTAAACAAGACTCGCAATCACCCGGGCCGCATTTTTGTCATAAACGAAGTGGACCTGGATGGCCCTCCGAAACACTTCACCTACATTAACAACTACAAAGTCGGTCCGGGTATTGTGATCAACGAAATGGCTGTCAGCTGCGAATGCACGGACTGCGTGAACGAGCCGGTGAATGGCTGCTGCCCGGGGGCCTCGCTCCATCGAATGGCCTACAACGACAAGGGTCAGGTACGGATCCGGCCAGGACAGCCCATCTACGAGTGCAACTCCAGATGCAGCTGTGGTCCTGACTGCGCCAACAGAGTGGTGCAGAAAGGGATCCAGTTCGACCTGTGCATCTTTAAGACGGAGAACGGCCGTGGCTGGGGCGTCCGCACGCTGCAGCACATCAAGAAGAACACGTTTGTCATGGAGTATGTTGGAGAGGTGAGACCTGCTCAAATGTTAACTCAAGTGTTTTTTTGTATTTTAGGTAAACCTGTGCCCTGTGTGCTGCTCAATAAGTACAGCTTAGCTAATAATTATATTCTTGATGAAATGAAATGAAGATATTCTAAAAAGAGCTGTTTTGTCAACAGATGTAGCTCAACAAAACTAGGTTGGTGTTTAGTTTTCTGTTCCTGTTGCGGTGAAGAGACCTGCAGTGTTCTGCACAATATTTAATGCTTATTTATGTAAGGTCAGTGTTTCCCAACCCTGTTCACCAAGGCACACTGCCCTGCATGTTTTAGGTGTTTCCCTGCTTCAACACAACAGAACTGCATTCATCTGAATCACGTGCTTAAAACGGAGAAACATCTACAGCAGTGGTGCCCAAAGTCGGTCCTCCAGGGCCGGCGTCCTGCGTGTTTTTGTTCTCTCCCTGGTTTAACGCACCTGGATCAAATGGTGGCTCATTAGAGCAATATGAAGAACATTGACATGCTGAGAAGGTTGATATCACCAGGGAGAGAACTAAAACATGCAGGACGCCGGCCCTTGAGGACCAACTTTGGGCACCGCTGAGCTACAATATGCAGGACACTGTGCCCCTAAGGGACCAAAATGCTGCACAGAATACATAAAAACAATACAAATGCCATTATAAAGACACAAAAACATAAAACAGAAATAGAAAATAGTCTAAAAATACATTCCCATCCATGCAATTAAAGACTACGAAAATATACAGAAGATAATACCAACATCTTGCGTGGTGTCAAAGGCCAGGACAAGAAAAGAGTTTTAAGAAGGGATTAAAAATCAGTTCTCTGGTAACTTATTCCACATTTTAAGACCTGTCACAGCAAAAGCACGGTCCTTCCTAAGCTTCTGTTTTGTGTTAGACTGAGGAACAGCTGATCAGCAGGGAGCAGAAGGGTGTAAAATGGTGCAGCAGCTCAGAAAGGCAGAAAGAAGCAAAGCTCTGCAGGGCCTTAAAACCAAAAGATCTTCAAAATGAATCATATGTTTGTGAAGCCTATGGAACTAAATTAGTCTCAAAGATATATGTGTGCAATAAGAATCACAGGCCTACAAAACCATTTGTAAGTGTACAACATAATTCACAAATGTGTACAACACAATGCATAAAGTGTGCACCTCAGGATCCACATATGTGCTGCAGTTTCTCAAATTTAAATGGCCTGTACTTGTATAATGCTTTATCAAATCAAATATATATATATATATTTAAGGTTTTATTGGCTCTATGTGTCCTAATTACAAAATAAGATCTCAGATGATCACCGTGTTTTTGTTTAAAAAAAAAATGTTGACAGAAAATGTAAAAATATTACTGGGTAATTATGTTACTGGAAGACATTGACATTACTTAAAGACACAACTATAGAGTCTTAACAATGGCAAACAAAAAAATACAGCTAAAATAATAAATACTTTTTTTTTGCGCTTCTGTTAAGTCCCAATGAAGTAACCAGCCAGTCAGTCTTAAAACATGCTGGTCACATTCAGAGCTGACCCAAGGCATAAATGCACTAAGCAGCTGCTGAAGGCCCCTGGATATTTAGGGGACCTCATAAATGCTAACATTTGAACACAGACCAATGGTTTAGAATGTTAACATTTGTTTATTGAGAATGACAATTCTGTTAAATTGGATTTAATTGTTTCAGCAAAGATAATTTAAGATTTTAAATTATTTAGCTTTGGAATTTAAGATTTAAAAGAGCTGGGACGTTTACTATGTAAAAGTGCAAAGAACAATCTTTATATTTAGTGTCTTGTTACCAGGGTTTTCCCCAGTCTATTCTAAGCCTGGTGGGCAACCAGGCTTAGAATGTTGAGCGATCTATCTGCAGCCGGTGATACGGGCATTTTGGGGATTTTCCCACTGTATTATTCTTGTGCAGTTTGGAACGTGTAAATTCCAGAAACTGTTTATACATGTGAAATGTTGAGGAATGCGTTTATGCGTTGTGTTGCATTATTCCATCGTTTCCTCAGATCATTTCAACAGATGAAGCAGAGAAGAGGGGCCATTTCTATGACCGCCAGGGCTCTACGTACCTCTTTGACCTGGACTATGTGGAAGATGTTTACACTGTGGATGCAGCTCACTTAGGAAACATTTCCCACTTCGTCAATCACAGCGTAAGTGTCTGCAGAGTGCGTTCACTACACAGTCCAAACAGCTTTTAGTACTTCTGTCTGCCAAATGAATAACTATCAGTAAGTGCAAGGGGCATAATCAACAAAATTAGTAATTGAGATCAAAATTGCTACTATCTGATTTGAATTAGAATTCCTCTTGTCATTGTACAAGAAAGAACAACAAAGCTTAAAAATGTCAACTTTTTCTAGGCAGTGCAGCAAAGAACATATAAGTATATTGACAATATAATATAAAACTCCAGTAGAAAATTTGTTATGAAAGTATTACTGATTAAACTTTAAAAATTATGTAGATTTATGTTATTAAAGTTAGTTTTATAACAAATTTATGTCAGATCAAAATTTCTTGGTTAATGTCAAGTTGTTTTAACAAAGATAATGTTAACTTTTTTAGTAAAAGTGTCATGATTTACCAAATGACACTTTATGACAACAGTCATAAATATTCATGAAGACTTACTCATTCATGACTATCACTAAGGACTTCACTCACCCTGCACACACACTCTTTTCCCTCCTGCCCTCCAGGAGGCGTTACAGAAGCCTACAGACCAGAACCACCAGGCACCGGAACAGCTTCTTTCCCACAGCTGTCACTTTCCTGAACGCCTCCTGACACAAACTATACGGACTGTACTCCCCTATACCCCACACACAACAATAACATATGGACTGTCCTCACACACATACACAACACGGACTGTTTCAACTTCTTGCCATTACGCTTTGCATACTTCCTTGCCTTTTGTACACCTGTAAATAAATATCTATGTCATGTATAGCACTTCTGGATAGATGCAAACTACATTTCGTTGCTTGTACTTGTGACAGTGCAATGACAATAAAGTTGTATTCTATTCTATTCTATTATTCACAACCCGTCAAATAAAGTGTTACCGTTTTTGTTTTTTTAAAAAGGTGCTGTGGTACGTTTTTCTTAAAATGCGTAAAAGCATTTCCTTTTATTCTTGTTATATTTGAGCCTGAAAATCTTTTCTTTTTGTAGTGTAACCCAAACCTGCAGGTCTTCAATGTGTTCATTGATAACATTGACGAGAGGCTTCCCAGGATTGCTTTGTTTTCAACTCGGGCGATTCGTGCTGGAGAAGAGCTGACATTCGACTACAAGATGCAAAGTAAGTATTACTCGCTTTCGTATATTCTGTTATAGATTATAGATGTCTGCTTTTGGAAAAAAAAACTTCGACTTTCTATGTGAGCCTTGCTTTCTTTGTTTCTAGTTGATCCAGTGGACACAGAAAGTACCAAAATGGACTCCAGTTTCAGTCTAGCAGGACTTCCTACCTCACCAAAGAAAAGGATTCGAGTGGAGTGTCGCTGTGGATCAGAATCCTGTCGAAAGTACCTGTTTTGACAGAGGCCTGCAAAGAATGTTCCCTTAAAAAAATAAATGACAGCTGGAGTTGAAGTTGTTTTTTTTTTAAATATAAACTTTTTTTTTTTAACTTCTTATATTTTCACGTGGCAATGTTTTAATTCACACGGTGTAGCTGTTTTCTACCATAAACTGCAGTTTCTGTTGTTAAATTTTTGATTCTACTTTAGTCTGCTGTTACAACTGAGTATTTTTAACCCTGCTTTAAAAAGCAATTTTACAGTCTGTCAGTATGAACTGCATTTATCCTGTAAATGTTCTTCTGAGAGCAGTGACAGAGACAAACTTTCCATATGTTACTCTGTAGCCGTTTTGATTTTGGCATTTGTCAACAGATTTGCTGAAGTCTAAATTCACAAGTTGTTGGAGGCTCTTATATTTGTGCTTGAAATGTGTTTGGACTTCAGATTGATATAAATTTAAGGCATAAATGAAACGGTTTTTTTATAGTGCTCTCACAGGTTTGATGGTCCTGTGAGTTCTGACTGCGGACAGTATTTTTTTTTCTAGACTAATGATGAAAAACTATTCATCTATTTTGTCAGATGCATTATGTTATGTTGATTATAGTCTTCTAAAACTCAAGTCTACAAATGTTTGAACTTCAGTTTGTGTCCCATATGTTGTTCATTTTTAATGAGTTGTCGGATCCCTTAACTTTACCGTGTTATGTATATTGTATATTTTTATTATGTTGGTGCCCATGTTGCCAGTGCTGTGTAGCAAGTGCAGTGATGTCTATGAAGACATACTGACTTGCAGAATGATGTGGAAAATCCTATCCTCATGCCAATATTTTTGTATCTTTTGTACATATTTGTAGTAAAGATGAGACTGTATGCTTGGATGTAAGAAAAAAAGAGCGTATTTAAGAAAGACTGTTTCTGTATCAAGTTTGTCTAAAAATTTATTTTCTTGTGTTAAATTATATTTTAACAATTAATGGGTTTAATTGTGAAATAATTGAACTTAAATTGTGTTTTGAATAGATTAGAAATTCATAAACGTACTTTTGAAATCCTGGTATTGTGATGACGAGATGCTCCATTGTGCTTTTGGTTTATTATAATTTCCAATGAAGTTCACTTCTGGTACTTTATTACTCTGTACATTATATACTTCACTACAATGCTGGAAAAATATTATGCTACCAATATTGAATTGCATAAGGGCCTTTTCAACACACCTTCCAGGTGAAAAATAATACTGTGTTTTAAATATATTCACATTTTAAGATTGCATTGCCAATACAGAAGTGTACAAACTGAATATATTGAAAGTTTACAGACAATATGTTTACAAAAATTTGTACAATTTAAAAAAAAAAATAGTTACACTTTAGAGGAAATATGAAGAATATTTCACCAAGGATGGAATATTGTTTTAATCTAATGTCACAGTATTACTTTAGACAAATTGACATTTCTCCTTCCTAAGAGCAGTGAGGAACAATGAAGGAAAACTACAGGAAAGAACAACAGAGCAGTTAAGTAGTTGAATGTGGAATCAGAAGAATCAATATTCTATAATGACAAAATCTTTATCGTAGTATAACATGGACTATAATGAAATTGGTTGATAAACAATACTAGGTGCCTGTATTTCTACTGGGTATAAACTGTTGCTTTTCTGCTCCTGTTTCTGCAGCCAGATGGCAGCAGTTGGACCAAATCGTGATCAGGATGTGAGGAGTCTTTTAAAACGTTCCTGGTTTCCTGAGGCAGTGGGATCTGTGGAGATCTTCAAGAGAAAGCAGAGAGCAGCTGGTGGACCTCTGGGCAGATTGTATGATTCTCTGGAGAGTTTTCCTCTGTGCAGCTGGAGATCCACACAGAGACAAGAGCAGACGATGCTTTCAATAGAGCATCGATAGAAAGACCAGCAGGTTTTGAGAAATATTGTTTCTCCTGAGGACTCTCAGGAAATAGAGTCTCTGTTGGGCTTTCTTTGCCAGATCTGGTGTGTTTACGTCCCAGATCATGTTATGAACTCCCAGGAAACTGAAGTTTAACACCCTTTCCAACCGGTCTCATTTCAAGGTGCCTCCTTTGTCTGCATGCGTATATGGGAGAAGTAGAAAAACAGTCAGTAGTATAAAATCAGTTGATGCATTAACATAAGTGTGACTTATCAGTTTAGAGACTTAAGGAGGACAAACTGCCTTCAAAGCTTTCCATTCTTCCATTAGCCAACACACATATCCTTGCAGGGTGGTGAGGAGGACTGGTGTCCATCTCCAGCAGTCAACAGGTGAGAGGTGGGGTTCACCCTGGACAGGTCACCAGTCCACTGCAGGGTAAAAGCTAGCAATGAATAAAATATGAAAGAGAAATGGTAGATTAACAAGGGGAATAAATTCTGTCCTAATTATTTTCAAATCAAGAGGTTTATTAAGCACTAAGTGTCGGAAACACACCAGTTTTAAATGCAGCCATAATCCTGGGCAGTTAACTGCTAAAGAAAAACAATCATGTCTTCCACCATGAAGACGATGTGGAGCTTCATCCTCAGAGCTGGTTGGTGATCTGGTGGAGCCAGAGCCTCTTCTGAGACAGGAAAGTCTTTAGGTTTTCTAATTCCTGATCTCTGGCTTCTTCTTTCATCTTCATTTGCTTAGACTGAAAAAATATGTTGAAGATACAAGCAATGATGAACGAGTTATAACAACAGTCTCACAATATCAAAGTCTCTGGCATACTGAGCTTAATTAAATCCAGAGTAAGTTTATGTAGAAAACTAAATTAAGTTGCAATACACAGAACCTAACATGAAGTTTATAAATTGCACTGCACTGCTGCACTGTTGATCAATAAATGGTTTGTTCTTCCTGCTGCTTTGTGGCAAAAAGTTATTCACTTAAACATTTTCAACAAAGTCCTGTTTTTAGGTTTTCTACAGAAGACAAGGAGTTGAGACAACTGCTAAAGTTCTTAAACCCATTTATTAGCAAAGTTTTTTTTTTTTTTTTTTTTAAAAACAAAAAAGCCCAAGCTTTGAAATAAGTAGTGCTTCAGTTTTGTGTCAGTGGCATTCTTAGGTGAGATGACCTTTGCCTGCAGAAAAAATAACCTCAGAAATTGCTGCTGACACCTGTTAGAATGTCAAAGTATGTAAATGGGCTTCCCCAGCGCTTACTGCTGTTAATGTTTCCTCTTCAAAAAAGCGGTGTGACATTTTGTACTGATAACTGAATTTACAAAAAAACAACAAAAAAAAATCCTGCTCTGGCTGAAGAAATGCAGTTTCCAACATAAACATGGTGTAAAAAAGTGAATTCGTTACAGAAAATGCAAAACGCGTGCTTCGTTTAGCTTTCAACGTCCCAAACAGTGAGGAGGAAAATAACAAGAAGAGGAAAAATAGATAAATCTTTCCTCTTTTTTTGTGCTAATTATGACATTTAGTATGTGTGGCATTGCACTTTTTAAATGTTTCATACTTAGTTTAACATTTTTCTTACAACTTCATCCATCCGTCTGTCCGTCCGTCCGTCTGGCCAGCCAGCCATTATCTTACACACCTATCCTTTGTTCGGTTCCTAGGGGTACTGGTAACTATCTCCAGTGGGCAACGGGTGAGAGGTGGGGTCACCCTGGACAGGTCGCCAGTACATTGCAGTCCACTCGAAGGTGAGGTCGCTGCATATAGCCTGAACAACAGTGGCCCCAGGATCAATCTCTGGGGTTCTCCATGGTACATTCTTTTAGCTGGGATATCACACCATTTCCTCACACACACCAGAAGCGTCCAGTTAGGTGAATCTTATTAATTGGTAAGTTGTACCCTGTTGTTTTAATTTAGACAATGGCACCACATGATTAAATAAACATGTCAAAAGCCAAAAGTTTAACTGTAAAATGTCTAAAAATATATTCTTTTCTGTGTCAACATTCCTTTTTATTGACTACATAAAATAACAACGTGCAGTTTCAGTAAAATTAGTTCTGAAGTCAAATTGCCTCGTTTTCAGAATGTATTGTTTGCTGTTTAGCAACCATTTTTATGGAACCTTTGAAAATCTACAGACAAATGTAGTTATTCCAAACAACTACTGGCTTATTTATCTCCTAATTTGTAAATTGGGGCTACAACGGCAAATTTTAGTTCAGTAGGAAAAGCACATTCCTCAAATATTTATGATTCTGATAATTGGAGATATCAAGTATAGTTTTTCTTTTCTTTCAAATCAATGGATGACTCTGGCTTTAGAATTTCATGACCGGCTACAAAACAATGAAAGTGAAGTATTTATTGTGAAAACAAAAGTAGATGTTTTTATTTACATTTTAATATAAAACGACGTGTTAAAAATGATACATAACCAGTGGAAGTTCCCTCTTTAACATTGCAACAATCAAACTCTTTTGATAATTGCTGAGCAGCTTTTTGCTTATTTCCTCTGGTATTTGATGATTTATCTTTGGCAGTATTTTCCCCCCGTAGCCTTTTGCTTTCTCAACAGAATTTTACCTGGTATTAAAGATGACATTACGTATATTTTAATATTAGTACATGTTAACAGTTACTTTAAACATTTTTACATGTAGAAGAAATTATTTATTTATTTATTTATTTTTGCCAAACGTGTCTTATATTTATGGAAACACATTACTGCAAGACTTATTTTTCTTTTTTTTTTTACTTGTATCTTAATTTCCAACTATAGAAAGTATTTTTAGATCATATATCGACAGTGAATTATTTTGCAGAAAGAGAGGCTTGACCCCCCACTGATAATAAAACATGTGAAAAGTAATGAAAACTAAACCATGAGAGTAACTTGACCCATCCTTTGCTAAACCTTGACAGTTCATGAGGATGATTGTAAGACAAAGGGACTCCTCTTGAGGTCGTGTACAACTTTATTCTCCAGTGAGGTAAATCTTGACGGCAGTCAACATCACCAAAGCAGCAACCAAATAACTGCCGTCGTCTAGCTGTCCTTGTCCCTGTGATTAGTGTGTTTGGAGAGAATGATATGTTCCTACATTACAAACAACATAGCCGGATGCCTGAGCTGCCACCAGACTGCTTATTGAGGCAGGTCTACATAAGGATCGATCAGCATCAGAATTCAAGTGGCCATGGCTCAACTAGAACCACCAATTACAAACATCAACACTCTTTTCTAGATTGGAACCCCCTTCAGTACCAAAACGTCTCATTAAACTACCACAAAAACGTCCAGCCATCTTTCTTACAAGGAGACTTTACATCTCCGAAAACGTCCTGCAGAATAACGACTGCCGAGTTTCGTGCTCAGCCCAACCCTGTTTACCCAGAACAGCATCTTCATCCGCAACACAAACACCAGACAAGATCTGCTGAAGATGATGATGATGACGAAATCCTGTACAGGGAGGAAGTCCAACATATCACCCATCGGTGTTTAGACAATAACCTCGCCCCTGAGCACCTCAAAAGCAAAAAAAGTTGCTGGAAGCTTCATTAGGACAGACGTGGAATGACTTCGCTCCATCTAAATGACTCTTTGTACCTTTAAAGAAAGCTAGTAATAAAGACATTATCATTTGATAATTCATAACTTTCACATTGAAATGAAGCAAATGCAATGTCTCTAATCTGGACTGAATCAGCTGAGTAAGATTCGACATCCAACATCTCTGAGAGGGAAAAGATGAATCATTGTCTGAACCAGAACACAAACTGTGCCTTTTCAGTGTTTTGTGATTCACACACCGAAAGGACAGAACGTCTTTTCAGCTCCTCAGCAACCTTGTCAGCAAGTTTCAAAACATCGTTCTCACCTGATTATACAGGCATATTTTAAAGAGAAACGGTTTTGAGGCAGCTGTCTCTGTTTCTTACCCAATCAACATGAGATGGCAAAATGCAATAGAAACAACACATCGAGATAGAGATTCAAACACAAAGACTTCAATTGGTCCCATCTGGATCTAGCATTAAAAATAGCTTACTGATTAGTTTTTACAAAGAATTAACATAATCTTACTTATTTATGATGTTTGTAATAAAGGAGCAACTTATCAGCTAATTTACTGTATGTTCTTTATATTCTTACACTTATTGTGAGTTTTTGATTTAACAATATTCATTATCTTATCGGAGTAGCACCATAAAATACTATTTTTCCTTTTGGTTGTCCCCCGTTACGTCTTTTAAGCCAAAAAGTCAAAATTTAATTTCATTCATCATAACAGAAATACGTCAATTATATTAATATACATGAACAAATAACATGCCTGAAGCAACAAAATTTCCCTCATAATACATTTCATTTATAATGCTCTTTTCATCTCGTGATCCAAAGGGGTAAAAACAGAACCACCAATTTACAACGGATGAAAAACATGAAACATAACATTTAAATAAACTGTTTAGAATGTGAACCAAAAGTGCCAGAAACAAAACAAGAATAAATGAGTATTGTATGGCTTGTTAAGTCGGTGCGCGGATGAGACCTTTGACATCAGCCGTTTGCATAAATACAGAGGGTAGATGTCAAAGCTGCCTTTTCCTCTTCAGACTGCAGTGAGGTTTGTCTTTTCTCGTTTTGTTGTATTTGTCAGTAAAATGTAACCGATCCACGTCTGAAGGTTTCATTGTCTAATAAATTTAGAGAAAAACATATATTACACAATTTAAACTCTATGGTTGTTTTCCTGAATGTTTAGACAAACCTTTTGGTCGTCTTCTTAACACATACATTGTGGATTCTTCTTCAGGTAAAAATAGATTTCCTGTGGAATACGTCTTCATCTGCATTCTTTCAGGGCAGAAAGCGAAGGCAGAGGCAGGCGGGAGGTTCTGTGTACGGTAAGAGCAAAACTCACCGCTTGGCTTTAAAAGTTAAAACTCTTAGAGAATGTGGAAAACGAAGAGAACAGTGGGGAACTGAGAAAGTATGGTAGTTGGTGAGTGTAACGCTGCGTACACATCCAAGACATGACAACGTTCATGTGTTAACATGTGAGGCAGCACATTTTAATTAGTGGCAAAGAGATTCTCCCTGATTCAAAGTGACTTTATTGTTAAGTGAGGCTTAGTTCATATACAGACTCTCTTTTCAACTGGATATTTTCAAGGAAAATTTCCAAAAAGTAAAACTGACATGTTGTTGAAGATATAGGTAACTGCAACCAGTTGTAATGTAAACTAGTACTGAAGTCATTGTCATTTTAATCCAGATAACTATTCATTTAACTTATTTTCTCAGCTGTATTTAGAAAACTAAATATCAGTCTTAACAGTGTGACCATATCAGACTTTTTTTTTGTTTTGTTTTTTTACAAATGAGTGAAATCTTTAAAGTATTTTCTCACTTTCATTTTTTCCCCTTTTTAAACGTGAAGCATTACGTTAAATATTTCTTAAATATCTGACTTAAATATTTAAAGAAATATATATGTAAAAGAAATATTTCCTTAAAATTGGGAATAATTTTGAAATTTTAAGAAATTTCTAATTACTTAAAAAATACTTAAATCCTTTAAGAGCAACTTAAGGGTTTAGAATAGTCTGATGATTTTAGGTAGCTTATATTTGGAGGACTAACATGTCATCCAGTGAGCCACCTGCCTGCTTTGTGTTCTTCATGTGATGTCAGTGGATGATCATTCCTCAATCTACTGCTGTGGCTTCTAGTGGTTGAGTTTGTTGTCCTGACAAAGATTTTTGGGTTGTTCTTCGTTGTTATTGAGCTACATGACTTTTCTGCAGCTGCTGTGCTTTACTTTGGCCTACCACCATCTTTGTCACAGAGCTCCAGATGAACTGAACATTATTCTGCTCCTCTGCATGACGGCCACTTGCTTCCATGTTTCCAAATGCTTCACAGACCTGCTGGAGTCTGTTCATCAGAACCAAGCATTTTCTGTTCCAAATTTTATACATTTTTATCAGTATTTATGTATGAATAAGTAATTCTTTCTTTCTAGCAAACTACTTTGACCTTTTACCTCCATTTTGTTATTCAGCATATTGTTTAAAACAGTCTCAAATTGGGATATGAGATAGCTTCTCTTAAACAGCGTGCTGTCTGAATTATTGCTATCATTGTTGTGCGTTTCTAACCTAGGTGTGATATCGCAACACAGTTTGTCTTCTGTGGAGATTTTGGATTTCAGCAGCTGTCTTAGGGTTGGTCTGATTAGACTTTGATAAAAGTCCCTCTTTAGGTACAGAGAAGTAATAAGAAAACTGTATTAATTCAATCTAGAACTGCTTTTTATGAGAATTTATATGAGAATAAAGCACATTTTGTGAAATATAAAGTTTAACCCTGAATGTGGTTTATGTGTTACCTATACACATATATACAATGTACATGTATACATACATGTAAGTACATTATAACATGTTGCTCTGTCTATATATACAATAACTGCCCAGCCATCTTGGAATTAGTCTGGTGCTTTATACATAATCTGCTAGAGCTGCAGCTTCTAAAATAATTTAGATCCAAAGGGGAAATTAAATTATTGGATAAATAAATAGCTTGGCCTCCCTGTCTTTGGTGCCACTTCAATCAGTTGTTCATGCCAAGCTCAGTGAGTCTCATTCAGTGCAGACGCAGCATTTTCAAAGAGCAGCCTGGCATTTCCCAGAGTTATTATCAGATCAATGTTGTGAGATTTTGTCCAACACAAACATTTCATTGAAGTGATATATATATGTTTAATGTCCCAATCCTAAATTCTAATCTGTATCCCGCGCTGAGCAGTAGGTACTTCAATATAATTCAGTTTACTAATATAGCACCATACACAACAGGTGTGAGTCATTGTGCCTTACAGTTGATTCAGTGAGACGCTTTAGGAAAATCTCCTCCTGGACGACGACATACCGACAGCAGAAAACTGTTTGCGTTGTGTTGTTGACTTTACAGCAGTACCTCAGACCAAGCATGCATGTAGTGACGGCAGAAAGGAAAAACTTCGCTTTAACAGGAAGTAACCTCCAGGAGAACCAGAACTGGGTTCAGCACAGTCGACCGGCTGCCACAACAGAGAAGACAGAGCAGAATGAACGAAGAGAAAGAGATGAACTGAATGCAGAATTATTTTTGATGTTCATGAAAGTAATAAAGTTAATAGCAAGAGAGGAAAAATGACTAGTTGGCAGGAGCATTGCCTCAGCTGATGCCCTCCAGGAAGGAGTCATAGCCAAACAGGATGCCAGACCAGGTGTAGCTCCTATGAGAAAAACAGCTGAGAGAAAACAAAATGTTATCAGTTAAAATACCAGAAAATTACGCAACTTTGAGAGTAGTAAAAGAAGAAAGTGAGAAAAAGTGGCCAGTTTGTCCTGCAGTCGTCTAATTCTACGGCAGCGTAACTAGAGATATAACTCAGGATGACCTAAGCCAGTCTAACTACGTTTTATCAAAAAGGAAAGTTTTTGACAAAACATATCAAAAACTTGGTCAGTCGGGTTTCTGCCCCACTGACTCAAACCGATCTGGCTCCACTTATTGAGAAAGGATCTGGCCCATTCTGTGTTTTGAAATTCTAGGAACCAGCATTAAACCTGCAGCCTGACAGTGAAGTGCTGCGTTAGGAACGCATGGAACAATCAAATCTCTGACGTATGTTGGAGCTTGATTATTAAGAGCTTTATATGTGAGAAGAGAATCTCAAATTCTGAAGAGAAGCTAAAACAGGAAAAATATGATGTCTCTTTTTAATTGTCATCTGAACTCTTGCATCAACATTATAGATCAGCTGAAGATTTTTAACTAAACGCTTTGTGGGCTTCCTGATAGTAAAGGATTAGAGTAGTCCAGCACTGAAGTAAAGTAACAAATGTATGACTAGGTTATTTTTAATTTTGGCAACATTTCGGAGATGAAAGAAGTAACTTCTAGAAACATAAATAATATGGGATTGAAAGGACATATCCTGGTCAAAGTAACATTCATGTTCTTTACTTTTTTAAGCCAATTTAATGCTGTCCAGATCAAATAACTGACTGAACAGCTTCTTTTTCAAAGGTTCTGGTCCAAAAGTCAAAACTTCTGTCAAGACAGAATTTAAAAGAAGAGAGTTTAGAGTCATCAAGACATGTCTGCAATCTACCTAATAGACTGGATTCATCAGGATTTATGGATCGATATAGCTGAATACCACTAGCAGAACAGTGAAAATTGATCTGATGCTGTCTGATACAGTGTAGCGCAGAGCCCTGTGGTACTCCACAAATCACCCTGGATTGTAAAGAAGATTTATCATTCACACTGACAAACTGGAAACCATCAGAGATGAGATTTAAACCAGCCCAGTGCTGATCCCTCAATATCTACGTGTTCAAGCCATTCTCACAGAATATTGCGGTCAACTGTGTCCACCAGGAAATTAAGCTCAGACCGATATTAGAAAGATAGAAATGGGATTTTATAGATTTCAGAAAGAACCTGTATTATGTACACAACGATGATCTGACGTCTGTTGTATCCTTAATGTGGAAATTAAACAGATCTAAGCAAATTCTTGTTAAATGTCAGTGTAAGTGAATTTGATTCCACTGATTCATTAGTCAGTTAAATTAGCTTGGTGGTATACATGTTGTGGTTTTGATTGTGTCTTCATCCTTCAGCTTTGATTCACACTCGGCCTACAAGGAGAAAGTGATGTGAAACGTCCGTCCGTCTGTCAGCTTACATCCTTATCCCCAGTATGGTTGGAAGGAGTTCACTTTTGTATAATCAACTGAGTAGAAGTAATACAAATCTATGTTCAAGTTACATTACAACAAATGTGCTGAGACAACACTAACACTGACAATCAAGACATTTCTTAGTAATAATTGAAAACAAGAATGTTCTACTCATTTACTTTGACGTGACGTGTCATTTGAAATGAGTTGTAAACCCACACAGTCGTAGTAGTGCCAGTAGGAGGCAGTTTTCCAAGCTGTAATGTGGCCTATAGCTACATCCCCACATGGAAATATTGAGTTTCAATATAGAATATCAGCGTGCTGCAGACACATGTGAGAACACGAGATTGCAATGATTAAGATGAACCGATCAGCTCACTACTCTGAGACGGGAGGGTCAGGACTGAAGCTCCACTCTTTTTCAGTCATGGCACAAAGTTAAAAATGAAAGCCAGAATAAGAAATCACACAGAAAAACCACAACATTTGAGAGCTCTCACTTTCTACTGAATTCCTGTGTCTGTGGGTGTGCATCTGCAGATACGTATCTGCTGTTTGGGTTGCTGTATAAATGCACGCTGTATTCCTGATGTGGCTTTCAGATAAGCAAAAGAGAGATAACTCGATTCTTTAATTTCAAATATTTACATGCTGCAGATGTATATAAATGTAAACACAAGGAGAATAGTTCAAGGAATACCCAGGAAATTTGTCTAATTGCTTAAAAATAGCTAATAGCATGGTAGACATACATTGAAAATATGCATCTTTGTTTATTCGAAGCAAAATTTCATTTTGTGTCTACACTTTTTTTGAAGACTTTTGTAGAATATATTATTTTTAGATCTCAGCATTTGCTACATCTAGCACATCAATCACAGACTAATTGATTAGTAACATTAATACTGTATTCAGTCATTACACCAATATAAACAGGACTTTGTCTGTGAGATCTAAAACTAAAGTTTCATCTTCTTAGATGATCCGAACCTGTAAGCATTTAGGTAATTTGGGTTGTTCTGTCGTTAACTAAATTCCAATGTTGCTTATTGATTAA
The DNA here is from genome assembly GCA_903066815.1 of Brachyrhaphis roseni. Taxonomy (NCBI): domain Eukaryota; kingdom Metazoa; phylum Chordata; class Actinopteri; order Cyprinodontiformes; family Poeciliidae; genus Brachyrhaphis; species Brachyrhaphis roseni. The sequence goes on from CAEFZY010036175.1 coordinate 16,943, forward strand.
TTTAATTACTCATCACAAAATATAATTTTATAATTTTCACAAAATCTTATTTAAGAATAATCTAGAAACATCACATTCTTTTGGTAAAACAAACATATTTACATTTTGTCCAACGGGTTTTATCATTCATGAAATATTTGTTGTTTCTGGATACAATTATCTAACACCTCAGTTCTGTTCAGTCAAAACCTTTAATGGCTCCAATTAGAGGGAAATTGTTTGACAGTAGTGGTAAAAAAAAACAAACACACACGCATGTTTGCGTGGCTATCTTTGTGGGTATTTTCCATTGACAGAGCCTAAACTTTACCCTTATCGTAACCCTAACCATTACATACCTAACCTTAACTCTAACCAAAATTCAATTCACACCTTAGTCCTAAGTCTGACCCCTGACCCAAAAACAGCGTTTCCCCTTGTGGGGACCAGGCTTCGGTCCCACAAGGAGCAGTTGGTCCCCACAATGTCGTATATGTCAGGAAAATGGTCCCCACAAGGTATTAGAAACAAACGCATGCAGATGCACACACACACCCCCTCTCTCCCCCCCCCACACACAGAAGACTCCAATTTCCAGCCTTTCTCAAGTTATTGAAAATTGTGCTCTTCCTATTTAGAGGAGACCCTTTGCTAAGCTAGAACATTGTATTTGTCATCATCAATAGAGGAGAATAATCCTGGGTTTCTTCTTAGTTGCCAAACTTAAGCGGAGTCATAACTCTGTTGAACCGTCAGTTCTCCCTGCTCTCAGCAGTAACGATTTTATGGGATTCTTATGAAATAAAATTGATTCTAATAGAAACAAAACATCTTCCCAAATGTGATTGCTTCATCCTCAGCAAGTGATGCAGCACTGAATATAACTGTAGAAACTGATATCTGTTTGGACTGTTTTACATCAGTTGAGCTTTCTGAGTTGCTAAAAATGTCAACTTCGGAGGGTTCTGGCTAAAGCTACCACTAAAACAAGATATAAACAACACTGGAAAAACCTGCTCCTAAGCTGATATAGAGTTCCCATGGAAAATATGGTTAAAAGGGAAGAGGATGGAAGGGAAATGTGCAAGAGAAAAGATCAGTGAAGGTACAAGTGGTACACTCAGACCTGTCAAATGAGGACTGGGACTTGACTGTACGTCACGAGCTACAGGGGCTATGAAGAATACGCTGAAGCAGTAGGAGACCCAAGAGAGCATTGGCTAGGCTTGGAACGAGCTTGAAAGAGCTCATGGACAGGACAATGTCCTTGAAGCAGAAGGTAGCTCACAAAGAGGAAAGAAAGAGTGGCGAATACTGAAGACAAGATAATACAGATAGAATGGACTGTGAAATTTCCACTCTGAGAAGCTATGAAACTCTCAGAGAAATGAGAGTCAAGGACAAGGCACAGCAATATCCATGGCTTTTCAGAAAGGGTGGAAAAAACCCCAATTTATTTCATAGTGCAATTTATTAAATCCAAGATTCAAATCACATGGACTTGTGAATTGAAACAGGACATTGCTCACTGATAAATAAACCAAAAATCAGCACAGTTGACTCCCCTGAGAGCGATCCTTCTAGGCTTCCTGGATCATAAAGTGATTAACCCGACCTGGAAACAGAGGTATCCATTTTGAGGGGCAAAATGTTTGTTTCAATCAAGGCTGCACGATGGAGGTGCAACAGAAAAGGAATGAGGTGAGGGAAGTAATCAAACAGCTGAAGAAGAAAAATGCCCAGCTCAAAGTGTTTCTGGACACTTTGATAGTGCCAAAGACATTTTTCCATAATAGTAAATGTGCCGTTTCCTTCCTATGCTGAAGGAAACGGGCATCAATGTGAAGGAGGTCAGACGAAGGTGAACAGGTGAAAACAGAGGCAGATCTGGATGACATCGTCCACAGTGGTACCGTAACAACATCTACATGTCCTGATGGGTGTTCTTAGTAGCCCTTATGATACAAAAAATATATATAAAACATTTCAGTTCAGTACACAATATCTTCTCGCATATGAAATTTAGTTTTATATTTTACAATATATTGCAAATACTTGCAAATTCAAATATTTGCAAATATATTTGAGAATTTCATTTGTTTTATTTGAATTTAAAAATGTAATAATTTTTAAATGGAAAGTTATTTCATTTAATTTTTCCTCAAATGAAATAAAATAATATAATGAAAATGTTTCTCATTAAGTAGCCTATATTAATCTAATGCTGTTTTTTATTGACAAATTCTCACTGTTAGTTGAGTAACATGTATTATATAATACATACTTTTACTTTAGCGCAAGTTAGGCTGTAGTATCCAGATCTGGTCTTACACAACAGCAACGTCAAAACAAACAAACAAATGAATATATAAATAAATAAATGTGATCAACATAATAAGCTGAATATCCTTGGACAAATTAAGTTTTTGCTCTAGTACAGCTCCTCTGTTTCTAACAGAATTTATTAACATAAGCACAACGTATAAAGTTTGAAATTGAAAATATAAGAGTAGTAAACAGTGTTTTTGGTGCAAAGCTGTTTTTACCCTTCTTTGCTTTCCAGTGTAGAATTATATCTGTTTGTGTTAAAAAAAATAAAAAATAAATAAAAATGTAGAATATATCAAGAATGGGGATAAACATATACATCACTCAAAAATGCTGTTTTTGTTCATGGCTGAGAGACGTGCTACCATCCCCCACCTCAAATCAGGCAAGTGGTTTCACCACATACGTCAGGAAGTCAGGTGTGCAACATGTATCTTCACCCAACAATGGAGGAACAAACTTTACCACTTCCTAAGCACAAGTTAGAACCATTTCTCTGTATTCTAGTGGCAAAAACAGGATGGAAATTTTTTCTATCTAGAATAAAAACACAGAAAAAAAAAATCTAAGTGGAAATTTGTATGATATCAAACCTTGACTTTGGTTTTCAGGCTCTTCCAACATACAGCCATCAGGTATAAATATATAATCTTCTGGTGCTGCATCTTTTTTGTCAGACTGCCCCAGGGCAGCTGTGGCTACGGTGTATTGAACCGTGGCACAGTGTGTGTGTGTGGGTGTGTGTGTGTGTGTGTGAATGTGGTGTGAAGCTCTTCAAGGTCATCTTGAATAAGCACAGGACAAATACAGACTATTTACCATCTTATGTTTGTATAAAGTTGATGTTTATTTCTAAGTTAGTCACTGCTTCTGGAACTATGATGAATGCTGTTGAACAGTAAAAACTGTTTTTATGATATATTGTTCTTCAACCTGCACCTAACTCGACTCTTTCAACTTCTTGCCATAATTAGCAACAATAAAATCAAACCTGTCAAACTATTACTCATTTCGTCCTGCTGCTTTCACCTAGTACCATGACTGATGCACCAGCAGCTACTGACTTATTTGTGTTTCACCATCTTTCATGTTGCTGAACTGCAGGTGATTCATGGAATTTATATTGTTCAGGTCTGAATCCATTTCTTCTTCTTAAGCATAATATACTTGAGAATAAGTACTACTACCTGCCTCTGTCTTTCATCAAACTGAACGTTCCCTGCAGGTTTCTTTAATATTCCACACACTTACATCAAGATACAGATGTACTATTTATAAGAATTTAGCAAAACACTTTTTCAAAACACAATTTCCAGGATGACCTGTTGCACTTCACAGGTGAACAGGAAGTAGGGCACACACTACAACAAACTATCCATAGTCCCATCTTTGGGCAGCCTAGTTGTGCTAGAGTCTTTTTGTGGAAGCCCAGAAAGAATATTGGTAAAGAGACCATAAAGCTCCAGACAGAAAGGCTTCAGCTGGTGGAAACAGTGCCACAATGAAACCTACACTTTTAAAACAAAACAAGTTATTCTGTCATTTCTTCAGCTTTTCAAAGCACAAATGCTGCCGAAATCTCCCCCCCCCCCCTTGGGGAGACTGATTAAACTTGTCTACCGGTTCACCCAAACCAATAAGTGTCCGACTGAAAACACACTGTTACACAGTTTATTCTTGCACACTCGGTGAGTCAAGGTGCTGCAAAGTCAGCTGTGCTGCAAATGGATCATTGTATGTTTCTTCTCAAAGGTGAACTAAATAGTAATTACAAATTTGCTTCTAAATCAGACAATTAATTACGCAGTTTATGAACCTCGCAGCAGTGAAATCATAGAATCTGAACGAGGGATGGAAACAACAAATTGACTTATGATGTGTTGATGAATGGTTTATTAGATTTTAATTAAATTAGCGCACACTGCAGGCTTTAATGCTAAATTCAGATTTTTTTTTTGTTAAATCCAAATTTTTTTATGTGGTCGTTCACATTTCCAAATATACGCAACATGTATGTGATCTCCTGATGTGACTTCAAACTATCTGAAAGTGTCTCGTTCCCATTGCACTGACTAATAACTACTGATGGCAGAACAATATCATTGTTCGTCCAGGCATTTTTTATTTTGTAGCTGCACAACACATACCTGGTCATGGTGTGTGTTGTATCAGTTCTGTAAATAATTCACTTAAAAATGCTTCTATGTTGTAGATTAAATAACTTAATACAAACTGGAATCTTAAAATCAAGCTTACTTTAAAAGATATACAGCCTAATTATTCAGATAATTCATATTTATTTGGAAATTTGTAAAGATTTCATAAATGTCTAAAACATTTAAGTGCAGCCATGCTTCTTCATGGCACAGTTATTTAAAAATCTCTGTTTTTTTCCTGAGAGCTGTGCTCTATAAAGTAGTTTGCTGACGTACCATGGAAACGTGGATGCTCAGATTTGGTGGTCCTCTAATTTTTATTTTGCCATATATTTTTTTTTTTTTAGTTTTGGAGCAAAATGGATGAGATACAAAAGCATAAACAGAGGAGGCCGTCTGTGCTGCGTCACGTTCCACAAGCAGCTTCCCGACAACAACATGGTAGGAAAATGTTTTTGTGACTTTATCCAGTCAATGACGCACATCCATGGCAATTATGCCATTTAGAGCTGACTTTAGAGCAGTCTGATTCTCAGCTTCAGTGTTGTTCCATATATATGCAAGGTCTTTTGAAATGACAGATTTTAGTTTTGTCTTTCAAGAAATATATTACCATCCATCTTGCCTCTATTTGTATATAACAGTCTAACAAAGTTTTTTTCTGCCGTAAAATTCAGACAGCAGTGGATCTGGGGTTCTCTGTAAAGAGGAGGTGGATACGGATCATCTTTCCTGGTCAAATTCCTCTCTGATGCTGCCAAATCCAAGCCTTTATCTTTTGTCACCGAGCGGAGACAATCCAAAGCAACCTTCAGTCAAGATCGGACTTAACAACGGGTGAGTAAATGCAAACTTAATGTGTTTACTACAACTGTTATAAAAGAGCAGTATCATTCAGCGTCTAGTAGTTGACTGACTAAAGCAATGCATGTCAGAAAAGCTAATAAATCGAAACACTTAAGATTAATTATTTAAGATTAAGGATTTAATAAAATCCGGATTTGTGGAAATGTTATAAAGTCTTACATAAGATTCAGAACGCAAGCTCTGCCCAAAACCTTTAACAAAATACCAAACAGTAATATACAAAACTTTAACAAGTCAACCTACTTTAGACGTTAGTTCTCTAATTAAAAAAAAAGGGATTTTCTAATGACCATTTCTATACACCACCTGGTTAAATCCATCCACCACTAGTGCAAACATGAGTGAGGCTGACTGAAAACATATCATTCAGGTGTTAAAGCTTTTTTTTTTTTTTTTTTTTGTACTGAATCTTGTAGAAGAGGAATAAAGGTTCTCAGAGGTTTAGACTTTAACTAGACAGAGAAGAGTCACAACAAAGAAGGGACCAGGTCATGAACTTTGTGCAATAATTTACCATTTTGTGAACTGCAGTCTGATACTGCAGGAAGCTGAGATGAGATTTCTGACAGATTTTAGCAGCCTTGCAGTGGTGGCCATCGTTCAGACACTTTGAACACAAGAACATGAACACAAGTACAAACTTTGATCCTTCTCTATAAGAGGATCTGAACTTCAGCCTTACCTGTGACATCTTACAACAGGCTTTATTTCTTCTTCTTGGTCAATAGGAGTGATGGTTAGGAAATACCCTGCTGAAAGGAGGCACTTAGGAAAAAACGAGAACAACTCGTAATCCTTGACAGAAAATCAAATTTACAAGGGGATTGTGTGTCCCTTGAAAGCAACAGATAAACAAAAGAAGCATTGTGCACAACCTAACAGAGATTCAGGGAGCTAATTAAAAATATACTCAAATTACTTTTCCATCAACCAACAAGTTTGTTTCTAAAACGAATAAGACTGAAATGGAATCAAAGAATCCTTTGCTGCTGCTCAGTGGGGAAATCCGGCACTACAAGCAGCAAAGTGACAGAAAAACGAGCCTGGGAGAAACCAGCCCCTTGTTATACGCTTTGCTTCAAACAGTAGCAACATTTAGAAACAAATTTAGAATAACTTCTTTGATGAATGAGAGAGTTTCTACTGCTTGTTAACACTGAGACCTTTCTATTTCTCCCAGGATACCAGAAGGGATGAGTGCACTGTTTGTGAGTGGTCTTTGCCGCTGGCCAGGCTGCGGAGTCGTGTCGGAAAATGTCTCCACTTTCTTAAAGTAAGTCAGTTCCTAAACAGAATCCTGACAACATCCCATAATGCAGCTGTTCAATGCAGAGGTTGACAGCCCCCAGTAGATATTTTTATGACCTATTACCAAGACTATTAAGCATAATATAGTTATTATATTACCTTCCGTTGTTATGAAAATGTTATACATCCAAAATGAGACAAGAAATTTGACTTTGCATCATGGTCATGTTATGACCTTTTGCCAAACAAAATCCATTCAAGAATACAGGGGAGCTTCACAAGGACTAGACTGAGGCTGTATTTCAACGGCTTGTCTTTGAAAAATAACGTTTTTAGGATGCTGAGGAAATGAATTATTTTGTGTTTCAGGCACCTCCACTCTGAACACAGACACAATGACAAAAGCATCGCTCAGTGGAGGGTGCAGCAGGATATCGTCCAGTACATGGAACGCCAGGTGAGATTTTATTTTAGGTGTGCTTCAACTCGTTGTGATTTCTTCACAGGGTCTTTTTACATTTTCTATATTACTAGAAAAAAAGTGTTGTGTGGTCTTCACAAAATAATATATTTGTTGGTGATGTCCCATGTGGCAGGTTGATTTAGGTGATTCAAAACAAATTAATTTTCTCATGTCCGTAAATCTTTAATTTTGCTTTACAGCAACAGTTTACAATGCAACATTTACACATCACAAGTCTGCTGGAGAAACCAAATGCAAAACATCGTAGCATCTTTCCTTAATCGACTCACAAGAGTTAACACATCACTCTTCTGTTACTTTGGAACGCTGCAATATATGACAAATTTGATCACAACTTGATGTGACCCGACATGTTCTGTATTTTTCAGCTTGTCCTGGAAAAACAAAAACTTCTCGCAATGCAACTTCATCTTACAGAGAACAGTTACGCTAACCTGGTATGTAAGATCATTTTAGCTTATGTAGCTAGTAAGATGTTTCTTCGTTTTATATTTGAACACTAAAGAGAATGTTTGCTTGTTTACATTCGCTCTGTAATTGCAATCAGCGGAAAGTCTAAATAAAAATCTTAAACTCCAAGAAGGGTGAGTGGCTGTGGCACAGGGATGGGGCACGGCCCACATGTGGACGCCCCGGTCCTCGGCGCGGACGTGGAGGGTTCAGGTCCTGGCTTGGGGGTCTTTGCTGCATCTCTTCCTTCTCCCTCACAACCCACTTTGCTGTCTGACCGTTACTGATTGAAGGCCACTAGAGTTGACAAAACCTGGAAAAAAATAAAAACTTGATGTCACTGTTAAATCTTAATTTCTGTCTTGTAGAATAAGAACATGAAACGATTAGTGTATGTCTGTTTTTATGGGGGTTTTTTTGCAGAAAATATGAATTGATGCCCAGCTTTTTTTCTGTTGCTCCTCCAGGCTCAGGTGATCAACGAAGACAGAATCCAGCTGGGGGAACTCAAACATCCAAATCAGACACTTCAACATGACTGGACAGCTAAAGCCTCCACACACCTTCTGCCAGGTAACCTGGTGATCGCACTCACGACACACACACACACACACACACCCCTATATGCTCAGGTGTGACATTAGAGAGAGAGAGCTGTCTTTGGTTAGCCATTTATCGCAGAGAGCTGTGCTCTTCAAATCTCAGCTACATTTTACAAGAAAAAACAATGTAAAAGTTATTTTATAAGCTGTCATAGCCATTATGCTAACAGCTTCTTACATATGACCCCTGAGCATATTTGCTTGTACTTGTACTTGCATACGTGTGTGACGGTGTAAGTTTCTGTAAAGCAGCCTCCATCCTGGCTGACAAGCTGCTTATAATTCAGACTTCAGATGCTGCTCACCATTGTGTTGTTGTGGACCGTTCTGTTTCCTAACTCGTCACCAAAGTTTAACAAATGATTTGATTTGTCTTTGTGTTTCTCTACTAGCTTGTTGACCTGAAGTGGTTGTTTTGCAGATTTGTTTCCAGGTATTGAATGCTACAAATACAACAACATCAGGCCTCCATACACCTATGCTTACCTGATCAGATGGGTAAGTACATTCAAGTTTACATAAGATTTGCAAATAGATTTTCAAGGTTCAGAACACTACAGTATTAGTGCAAATACAAGTCAGTTGTTTGCTTTCTTGTACTTTCTTGTAACAAGTTGCTCTTATTTTGTAGTCTATCTTGGAGTCTCCAGACAAACAGAGGACTCTAAATGAGATTTACAACTGGTTTACTACCATGTTCTTCTACTTCAGACACAACACAGCAACATGGAAGGTTTAAACAATTCAAGTGAATTCTTTCTGTAAACTTTTTATCTCCCTCACAGAATCAAAATGTTATCTATAGCAAAAAAAAACAAACAAAAAAACTCTTTTCCTTGCTCATCTTCCCAGAATGCAATACGTCACAATCTCAGCCTTCACAAGTGCTTTGTGCGAGTGGAAGGAGAAAAGGGAGCTGTGTGGACGGTGGATGAAACAGAGTACCAGAGAAGGAAGGGGCAAAAATATCACCGGTAAAAATAGTTCAGGAATTTTTTGCAGTTTACTGGAATACATTGCCAACTCATGCAGAATTCATCACACCTCTTTCACACGTTGTGTTTTCAGAGACTGCCCAGTGAAGTGGCTGACTTCTTACTCCCATTTCTGTTCAGAGGAGCCGACGGCAGCAGACAGCAGCACAGTGTCTCTCCTGTTGTCTAGATGTTGAAGTCTTGTCCAAACTGTACATTTTTGGATTCAAAGTCATTGCTTTTATACACATCTTATTTGATTTTCTTATTGTTTGTTGGCCTGACCAAATGTGTTATGCTTTAATACATTTGATTAATGGTTTGTGGTTGTATTAACTAAGATCACTTATTACACAAGCTGAATTCTAATTGTCCTTTTTTACTTACAATTTTTATATTGACCTGAATTACAAAGAACCTTTACTTTACAAAAAACTAAATGGGCCACAATCACATTCAGTCAGATTCATTTAAAGATTATAATTGAAGCCGATTGTGTTAAATGTGACTCCAGTATATCCAGTAAAAGTGGGAAAGAACTGCTTTAAAGCTGCAGTGTATACCTGTTATTTAAAAAATAAAATAAATAAATAAATATTTTCTTTTACATATTTGTTGAAGCTGCCACTGTGGTAATAGATATTCTGTGAAAAAATTCAAGATCCTCCAAAAAAAAAATCAACCAATCAGAACCAGGAGGAAGATCTTAGCGCCGCTCGATTTGCTAATGACAGACAGACAACTTACTATTACTGGAACATTTCTCATCTGCTGTCATCGGTGGCCATGGTAACCTACTGCAGAGAGTAGGGCTGAGCGATATTGTCAGTGAATGATATCACAATATATATCTTTAAATATATTGATATCAACATCGCAGATGATATTCCACATTCTCTGCTTTTCTTTTCATTTTATTCTTTTTATTGGATTTGCCTAAATATGTAACTTCACCAACTTCACCGCATCAACGGGAAGATGAACGAGGCCATGCACGGCAAAATCCTGGATGAAAACTTCCTTGCCTTGGTCAGGGCATTGCAAGTGGGTCCTGGGTGGGTCTTCTAGCATGACAGCGACCCAAAACACCCAGCCAAGGAAACAAAGAAAGGAAGCATGCCAGCCAACATCATGGAATGGCCTCACCTCAGTCCCACTGAAGAATCTATGGAGAGAAATGAAGCCTAAAAACCTCAAGGATTTGGATTTGATCTGCAGAGAAGAGTTACTGTACGCACACCTCCATATAAAAAACCACAAGACACGTCTGGCTGCTGTGTTTGACAACAAGGGTTTGCTACCAAGTATTAAACAATGTTTCACTGGGGGGTCAAATACTTATTTCTTTCAATAAAATTCTAATTAATTTTTGTCTCATTGTATGTAATTTTCTTAGTTTTCCTTTTGTTAAAATAAAGCTGGCATAAAATTATGAGATGCTTCATTTATTTTTCTTTTGTATCAAAAAGTCAGTGGGGGATCAAATACATATTTCCTCCACTTAATACAAATATATCTAAAAGAAATTCTTAAATATAAAATGTTGTTCATTAATTTCTATTAATGACTATTTAACAGGCTTTGCTGTTTTAATTACGACATTTAGATTTATTGTAGTGACGTTGTTCAGCTTTGCAATATGTAAACTCTTGTTTCATGAATGTTAGATGATCTTTTATAGGCATTTAAAAACATTTAAAAATATTTTTGCATGGTAAACTTCCTTAAAAGTTTAATGTGACACTTATGCACTTCAGGTAGATTCTACAGTTTTAAGTTGAAAGGAATAATTTATGATTAATAAAAGTTAATTGTAATTTATGCATTTTAAATGCATATTTCAAAGGCCTGCCAAATATTTTTAGGGGCAACAAATATTTTACTTGTCGGGTCAATATTTTCAATTTCACCAAACATTCACTAGATGGCAGCATATTTTCCTCTGTCAGTGTGTGTTAAAGACCTGTACACAGAAGGGATGTTCTTCTGGCTTAACTCTTTCTCCTTAGGTGTGTGTGTTCATGCATTTTAAAAAAAGGTTTTATTGGCTCTAGTGGCCCTTATTTGATAGTGAATTGACAGGAAAGAGAGTAATGAGAGAAGAGGAACACATGCAGCAAAGGTCACCAGGCTGGGAATCAAACCTGCGACGGCTGAATTGAGGACTAAGGCCTCCATATGTGGGTTGTTCTTAACCCCTGCGCCACCACAGTGTTTGTCCTGTCTGTCTCTGTGTTGCTCAGCGATGGACTGGCGGCCTGCCCAGGTGACCTGTCCAGGTGACCCCGCCTCAGAACCCACGGTGACCCCACAAGGGATAGAAAGACGCCATCTATATCTCACTCCCCACCAGCCAAAAAAAAACCAGCGACAGAAGCGGAACCTTCCGTTGCCGATGCTCTCTGGCCTCAAGGAAACAGAAATCAACTGGCTTCTTCTTCAGATCTTTCCAAAGAAGAGGCCAGTTGTACTGGGAGCAAGTTATGGAAGATGAGGTCGACTCAGTCCATTGCACTGGACGAAAAGGAAACAAAAGAAGTCCCCAAGTAATCAGAAAACATCACCGGAATGCAGTATGGAGAGAAAAGAAAGACTCTCCAAAATGCAAGAATCAAAAACAACTGGCCTAAAATCAAACAAGTTAGAGCGCTGGGTGGCATTTTACAAAGGTTGGGACAGATGGTCGTACAACAACCAATTAGTTAATTGTAACTTGAAAAAGAAATTCTCTCAACAGGAATGCTTATTTAAACTCTGTAGTTATCCACTTGTTCTCAGCAGCTGTTCAGTGTAAGGCTTGTTGTTGGAGCAGTTATTTCTTCAGTAGTAACTAGAGAAAGAAACATAACCAGAGTAACTAGGAAAGGACGGGACACGATAAATAAACATAACTAGAATCTCTGAGAAGGAGCTGGAGTGAAAACAGAAGCAAGGCAGAATTAAAAACGAAAAAAAACTGGAGCACAAATAAAAACGAAACCCAAAACAAACTCAAACAACCAAAGGCCCTGACACAGACATGACTGTAACCCTGGACACGTGTACCAAAGTTTTGTCTCAGTTTGACTTCTCACTTATAAATTGTTTGAAGTTTTACTGCCAGAGGGACAAAGTCTTAAACGCTGCCCCTAACAATGTATTTTTGTCACAAATAGAAAAGCTTAAGCTTTGCATTTAAAGTTCTCGCTGCACTCTTTAAAGATGCAAAGTGAACGTATTTGGATAAATTCACTTAAAGCCTTTAGCTCAAAGCAACTCCCTCCTCCAACAACAACCTACAGCGCATCCTTCTCACTGGGAAAAACGTCTCTCCTCAATCACACAGCAAGCAAATCAATAACTATGAATTACTATCATCCCATATATGACCTCAGCTAATCACAAAATAATAAAAAGACGTGGTTCTCCTGTCATTGTCACGCCTTCACCCTGGAATGTTGTGAGAGGACGGGTTAGTCCACATCTGTGGAGTAAAGCTTTTACACTTCCTGCATGATGTTGGTGTGAGAGTGAGAACCAGTGAGCGAGGATGGTGTTGTAGGGGATCAGAGCTGCTTTGGGTTTCCAGTTCTGTCTCTTTGATCCATATCCCCAGGCCTGCCTGCCTGCCTGCCTCTCTAACTCAGGCCTCTGCTTGTGATTCCTGACAACTGTCGGCATGAGATAAGGAGGTGGAAGGAGGCTGAGTGTGTGAGGGGGGGAGCCCCTTTCTCCAACCCAAGCCCCCATCTACCCAAACACGATGTAGCGTCACACAACACACTTATGTATTTAATAATAATAATAACTGTTTTTCTTTTTAAATAAATGTCCTGAATTATATGCAAAAAATTCCAGCAAATAGAGTCCTGAACGTTGGAAAATAAAGACTTCTGAAGGATGGGCAGACGACTCCGCGCCTCCGTTTGTCGAGGAGAAAAGAAAAGAGTCTGCTTTCATTTTTAGCTGCTGTTAAATGTTGCAGAAATAAGCTCTTTGACTGGGCAGCTCGTCAACTGGCATAGTACCGTTTCAACATATCCAAAAGGATAAGCAAATATTTGGATTTTTCCTTTAACCAAAAATAGAACCCCGGAATGGTTTGTTGGAAATTACAAATAGCCTGGAAATATAAAAGCTGCTTTAGTGGGGAAAAAAAAGGAAAGCATTTTTTTTTCCTTCTCAAAATTCTGACCTGAAATGATTCCTCTCGATTCTCCTTTGGTAAATTTAAAACTCAAATTCTGATTTATAGAGTAATTATTTAAATGCTGTTACTATTTGACTACAACGTGAATGAGGAATAAGGAAGATGAGGAATTATTGTTTTACCTTCTGTGTCCTTTTAGCCAGTGATAGTTTTCTGTCACTGCTGACTGCAAATATTCCATTTTGTATTCTGTTTCTAAATTATATGGTTCAATATTTAAGTTTACTCAAGGTGTTTTTCATTTTGATTTGACTGCATAAAGATGATCAGCAGTCCGGCTGCGTTAATCTGTCCTAAGCAGACATTATTTTGCCTGCACTATTTTTTTTAAACATGCAGCAAACATAATCTGCATGACCTTATAGGCATCCAGACAACAGTGTTGGGCCATAAACGCACTGGAATGAAATAATCTGCAGCTTAAAATTGGCATTACTTTAGGATATTTCTCACCTATTTTTTTGAAAAAGAAATACTTTGTAAATGTTCCAAATATTTTGATCAGCAGTCTCTTTTGTGTATCCTGCTCACCCTATAGTGAACCATGTTTGCCCCTGTTTGCTCTAATGTGCTAAATATAGATGCAAAAACAAACTGGCTCAGGTTTAATAAACCATATAGGCGGTAAGTCAATGATCAGCATTCAGTGTTCACACCGCTTGAACTTTTCCATATTTTATCACATCACAACCACAAACATATAAATCTGTTTCATTGGAATCGAATGTGGAAGAACAACAGAGAGTGTTATACAATTGTGAAGTAGAAAGAAAATTATACATGATTCAAAATATATTAAAAAAAAAAGTGAAAAGTGTGATGTGTAAAAGTATTCATCCCCCAGAGCCAAGAGTTTTAAGAATTACATTTAAAGGGGTGGTATTGTGCAAAATCTACTTTTTTGAGCTCTGCATCGTGCTATAATGTTATTCCCTTATCAGTAACATACCTGGAGTGCTGCCTTGATTCTTTTATGCATGTTTGTAAAAATCCTTTAATCTCCTGCAGCGGTCCAAAACACCCGGTTGGACCTGGCACCGCCTTCGAGACGCAGCTCCTCCCCGAAGATGAAGTGTCCAAATTTCAGTGCTTCTGCCTCACATATTATCCCTCCACTACGACTCTTCTATTCAGCTCCTTCAGACTAGCCAGCAGCAATTAGCAAACACCTGGTGAAACATCTTCTGAGCTCAATACAGGAGCTACTCTGCAACACTGCCGGAGTTTCAGAAAGAGTAGGAGTTTTTAAAGAGACAGACGCCCAATTTCAAGGCATTAAATTAGGAAGTAAATTTTCTTTTAAATCATATTTGACGTGTAAGTAAGTGTAAGTAATAAGTAAGGTTAACATAGTTTCTAGATTATGCTGTAGGATGGCACCACATGCCCGGAAAACAAATACTTCTCCTTAAAGTTGCACTTTTATGGAATGGAAATGCTTTCAATTCACAAAGGTCTATTAATTTTCAAACGGTGCCCTTATAGCAACATGAGAGCAGCGAACAGTTCTGATCACAATACAAAAATCAGATCATTGCAGCAAATTGCAATTTAATTCCTGCCTTTTCAGCCACAGTGTAGATGAACCTCATGGTTGTGTGATTTATAATTCCTCGAAGCTTCTACTAGAAGCCTTCTGGTATCTTACATATAGCAACCCCCTTTATCCTTCCTCGTTCCTGGGCGATGAGAGGAAATGACTGGAGTAGACTGAAGGATCCAGCGAGGAGTGACTGAAAATGAGAAGCTTAGATATCGGGAACTTGAATGCTGAGACAAAGGAACTGGGCGGATTAGCTAAGTAATCGCAGGTGTGAGAGGAGAGAGCAGAAGGCAGAGCAACACTGGGGGCTAGGAAATGAATCTGACACTAAAGAATAACTACACCAAAGAAAAACATTAAAACTAGAGTAACTAGGAATAACTAAAAACAGAAATAAACATAACTAGAAACATTAAGAACTGGACTAAAGTGAAACAGAAACAGGACTGATACAAATGAAAAAGGAACAAAGAAACACATAAATGAACAAAACCCAAATAAAAAAAACCGCAGATCCCAACAAAGACTTGATGTGGCCCAAAACTGAAAGTGAGTGTGATACCCCTGTGTTGGAGCCACACATAGATAAGAAGGGCACACACACACACACACACACACGCACACACACAAGGAAACTCCTTAGAGGGAGCAGCTCAGGAATAGATAAAAACCAGTCGCCCTTCCTCTCCTGTACTTCTCTTGGTCTCATTCTTCAGGAGAACTGAGCAGCAGCCTCTCGCTGCAGAGGTGAAGGTATTTAAATGAGCTGATCTACCACAGCAGTGGTACATTGTGGTACTTAATCTACCTGGTAGCTAATCGACTACAGCAATGACTTATTAATAATTGCATAATTGCATTGGCAAATAAACATCAAGCCTGAAAACCTAAAACTGTAGCGAACAAGCCCCTCACTCCTGAACGCCCTGCATTAAGTTGTTGATGGGTGTCTAAACGATAACACGAAATGTGTCTATTGCTGAACAATATTTAGGTGAGTTTTGATGCTATGTAGTTTGAAACTGTCGATAGAACAAGTTTGGTTTGGTTTTTCATATTTTTGTGGGACTGTTGTAAAGTCAATGACACAACTCAAGTGATTTTCGAATGTTGCTACAGGCCGATGTCTTGACTGGCAATCTGTGGGCTTTACTCATGTGTTATTTATTTATTTTGACCAGTAAGGACAATAAACCAAACTTGATTGCATTGTTTAATAAGTAGAATCTTTTAGAATGAATGATTAGACTGAATTGAGTTTCTTTGTAAATTCCCTTGAGATGATTAGCTGTTTTGTAATTTTTTTGCCTCAGCTCCTTGTTTGGGAAAAGGTTTGCAAACATAAGCAAAGCTTTTGTTTGTGTGAGACTGTCTCCCTGGTTACCTGGTTGCAGCTTTCACACCCGGCTGCAATCAACTAATTATCTGTGGAGGATTTAAGGAGCTGTAGGAGAATCCTCTCTGCTTGATGCTCAGTCACCCTGGGTAGAGTCAAAGACCCACTCTCTCTACACAACACTCCATCCTCAGGACTATTTATCATCACTCAGTTTCCCTCTTAATTCTCATCTCTCTTCCAGAATGGTACGGTCCATAGAATCCCAGTCGTTCTGTCTGTGCATTCATTTACCTTGTAAATAAAATTACTGCATTTTACTCGGTCTCCAACATGCCCATATGTCCAAATGTAAGCATTAAATGTAAAAATGTGGTTATCTAAATTTTTTCTCCTGCACACAAAAAAATACCAGGAGAAAATGAGTAATTACATTTTAAGGTCACCAATAACCAAAACAGAACATATTAGACTCAAAGCAAATAAAAGACCTGGAAGTTACGGTTTACCCAATGAATGGTACGAGGTCTTTAGTGAACGTGCTCCTGTAATATCAGATTCATTTAATTTAATTCTTAAAAATGTCAAAACCCCCCGATTGTGGAAAGAAGTTAGCATATCTGTCCTATCAAAAAGAAGATAAAATATGAGGTATTGCAAATGTTCTAGATCTTGAATATTGACTACAAATTGTTTAAATCAGTAACAAGATTAGCAGTTTTTCTTCCCAATCTGATAGATAAAAATCAGAGATAATACAATCAACGTACGTTGCACATCATAAATGAAGTCAAAAACCAAAACATTCCCACATTATTAGTTATCCGGTAGAAAAGGCTTTTGGTAGTCAGTTTTAGTATCACCTGTAAGTAGTACCCCACCATCAAGTTTTGTTTTATTAGTGTTGGTGGCAATCCGTGTAATTTTAAAATGCAAAAATAAAAAGTAATAAAAAAAAAGAAAAGAGAGATATCCTTTATTGGAAAAATTCATGAGTGTGAAAGACAAATGGAAGCATGCCGATTTTCACAAAGGTAAGAACAAATCATACAAAATCATAAACTGGAGTCTAATACAAATTGGTTTTTGCAGTTTTACATTTATATTTTTCGCTTCAGAAAAAAAAGTTTTTTCTTTTAAATAATAACACGTGCTATTTTGAGAACTATGCAAATGCATTCATTACATTTACCTAATGTGGTGGTTGGAAGTGATTTTTTTAAACCAGATTTGACTCATCTTTGACCCAGTTGGCAACTCTAAACCCAAACAAACTGATTCAAATAATTTAGCTTCGTCAGGAACAAGCAGGTATGTAATCCTTCACATACTCAGACATTTGAGCTTCTTTACTATCTCAGCCACTGCACAACCTCCTCTCATATTCTTCTGTCTGCTTCTCAATGGTTTTGTAAACACTGACTGATGTGCATCCAAAACCTTAATGAACTATCAATAACAGTAACTATCAATATTTGAGCTCGTAGCCTGTGAATCTTTAGCAATGAATCTTTAGATGGGACTTTTTAATTACCACCAGCGCCTCTCCATACTTGTGTAAGGCACAAAATACATGTAAAATGTGTCATTTTACACATCCTTTTTGTTTTTTCTGCAGACACCTGTCACTAACTTGTTTTACACTGATGTTGACTGCTCTGTACATCATATGCAACCCCTGACTCAGTAAGTATTTTAGAATAACTCAAACGTTATAGACCAGTTGCTAGGTGCAACCTGGTTACAACAGGAACTGAGGTGAGTGCAAATGAATTAGCTGGAGGCAGGAAATGAGCAAAAATAGTTCTTATTTTGTAGAAAATGATCAAATAAAATACAGTTTAATCACAACGATGACAGGAATAATGACAAGCTAGCATTTCAAAACCAAAACCTCGGTCCTATAGAGCTCGGTACTTCAGTTTGTCCTTTCAATCGTTTGTCAAGTCAAAATGTGTTTTTCAGTTCAGTTTTTTCTCCATTCGTATCGTATTGTTACCACATGGATGTTCCAGGAATCTGATCCAGCAAAAAATAAAATAAAATAAATCTAGCCAAGATGAGGTATCAATATGGATGGAGCAACAGACGGTTTCTCCCTCTCGTTCTCCCATCAACAAGACAACTCATAAAGTTTATACAGCGTGTCCACAGCCTGACGCTTCCTTTTTCAAAGAGAGAGAATTCAGAATTAAAGCTAAAAAGAAAAGATCACACTTCCTCTTCAAACCAGAAATAAAGCTACAAAGAGAGGATTACACTTCCCCTTTTTTTTATAAAAAAAAAAAAAAAGCTTTTTCAAACTAAGGGAGTGCAAGTGCATTGATATAAATAAAACAGAGGAAAAAGGAATGTTATCTTTTCTGGGATACATCTCTTTAATGTCAGAATTTATATCTCTTTGTACAAAACCAGTATTATTTGTTTTTGCTATCAATCAAATATTAAATAAATGAGAGATTAATGTAAAGAGATTAATTTAGTATAAATTTAGGGATGGCTCTTGCTGATAAGAAATAAAACATTTAAATAATAATAAAAAAACTTTAATACTGGCACAGAATTTAAAATGTCTTCAGCTGCATACACATTTAATATATATATATATATATAAAGCAAATGAAAATTGATATTACTCATTTTGATTCTACTGGGTTTGCTTTAATGGTTAAGGTGCGCAACTTAAGAGAATGATGAATTAACACTGGAATAACTCCAGCTCACTGTCTCTTTCCTTCCTGATGTTATTTCATGTGAATGTTGGTCACTCTGTCCCAAAAGAATAGTCGGTTTTCAAAACAATCACAGTTTGTAACATTTACATTTCCCTAAAAGACCAAATAAGACAAACATAGCTATTTAATACAAATGTAGAACAGTAGAGCTGCATTGGTGCCCCATGAATGTACCAAACATTTACTGAACAAGATATTTCAAGAGGTGTTGTGGCTCTTCGTCTGCAGGAAAAACGACACTCGCATTGGAGGGAAACCTCTGTGTGAGTTTTGTGTTGCAGCAGGAGTCGCAGGGGCTGCTGGTGGCTAGGTTTGTCTAAAGTACTAGTAGGCCTGGCCAGTACTGACATGCAGCATTCCCAGCACAGCTGAGTGATTGGTCAACTTCATCTTGTGCTGACTGAAGAGGCTAATGTTCTTTGCCAAGTAATCCACAGCAGCTGGGAACAGACAGGTGACAAAATAGAAAATTAAAAGGCAAATTATTTTCACATTTTTACTTTAATTTTAATTGATCACTAAACAAACAGTGCTGCAAAAAGCCAGTGTACTGGGGAAGCTCAGATGAAAAAAAGAAAAAATAACAGGACAGTGGTGGAATGAGTTCAAGCTCCTGAATTGTGTTTCTTTGACTGACATGTAGTGCAGAACGTTGTGTGTTTATTTCTGGATTTGCCAAGACCAAACTCCTGAACTACCCTTGTGAAAAATAAATATATTTTTATGTATTCCAAAATTCATAGACCTTATACTTTTGAATTCCTAGTATTGAGGTGACTGTATGCACTGTTATACTTTGGTTTCTTATAATAAATATATTAAATCTGAAGTCAGACTAATCCCCAGTTTACTTCAAGTGTGTAAACAATTATTTGATTTAAAATATATTATATTGAAACAACTATATTTGAACTGAATGTATTTTAGTTGTAATTAAACTTTTGAAAATCACAATTTGAAGTGCATTAAGTGTACTATTGTGTGTTAAATGGAAACAATTTCAAGTATTCTTTGTACACTTTATGCATATGGTTGTTTATGTTTTATTAAGATGCTTGATGAGTAAAAATTAAGTGTAACATTTTGTGAAAGAATTACATTTAAATTGTATTTTGAATGTATTCCAAATTCATAGACCTTATACTTTTGAATTCCTAGTATTGCGGTGACTGTATGCTCTGTTATACTTTGGTTTCTTATAATTAATAAGGAAGTACATCTTTTAGCTACTGATCTTTTATTACTTTGTGCATTATATGCTTCACTACACACTACAGTACTGCAGTAAATATATTAAATACCATTACACCGAAGGTTGAAGGGCCTATTCAACATATCCTCCAGGTGAAAAAAATTACTTTTGTATTAAATATGGCCACATAGTCAAGAGCACATTGGCAATTTACTAACACAGAGTTGCACTTACTGTCAATATTAAAAGTTTACAGACAATATGCTGTAAACTAAAATGTAGTCACCTATAAAATATTTATAGGTGAACTTTAGAGGAAATATGAAAAATATTGCACCAAATATAAATTAAAAGTATTGTTTTAATTCAGTGTCACAAGATTTCAGTATTACTTCAAACAAACTGACATTTCTCCTTAAAGCAGTGAGAATCAATGACAGAACATTCCCATTCATTGCACTTTACAGAAACCTACAAAAAAGAACAATAGAGCAATTAAAGAGAGAAAGCACTTGTATTTTAAAGAGTACAGAAAAAAAGTATAAATTACAATTTAATGACGTTGTGGAATCGCTATTTATGTGGCATCAAAAGAACTGATGATTGGGACGGATGCCTGGGGTAGAAAAACATTTCAGGGTGCCTCCTTTGTCTGCATGTGTATATGGGAGAAGTAGAAAAACAGTCAGCAGTATAAAATCAGTTGATGCATTAACATAAGTGTGGTTTATCAGTTTAGAGACTTAAGGAGGACAAACTGCCTTCAAAGCTTTCCATTCTTCCATTAGCCAACACACATATCCTTGCAGGGTGGTGAGGAGGACTGGTGTCCATCTCCAGCAGTCAATAGGTCAGAGGCGAGGTTCACCCTGGACAGGTCACCAGTCCACTGCAGGGTAAAAGCCAGCAATGAATAAAATATGAAAGAGAAATGGTAGATTAACAAGGGGAATAAATTCTGTCCCAATTATTTTCAAATCAAGAGGTTTATTAAGCACTTAGTGTTGGAAACACACCAGTTTTAAATGCAGCCATAATCCTGGGCAGTTAACTGCTAAAGAAAAACAAACATGTCTTCCACCATGAAGACGATGTGGAGCTTCATCCTCAGAGCTGGTTGGTGATCTGGTGGAGCCAGAGCCTCTTCTGAGACAGGAAAGTCTTTAGGTTTTCTAATTCCTGATCTCTGGCTTCTTCTTTCATCTTCATTTGCTTAGACTGAAAAAATATGTTGAAGATAAAAAACAATAATGAACGAGTTATAACAACAGTCTCACAATATCAAAGTCTCTTTGTCATACTGAGCTTAATTAAATCCAGGTTTAGTTTATGAAGAAAAGTATATCAAGTTGCAACAAACAGCCTCCATGCAGTTGTAACATTAAATTGATTTTTATGATAAATATCATAATGAAAGCTGTGAAATACATGAAACAAACTTAATTTACAAACTTAGTTTATAAATACAGATGACAATAGAGTTTATTTGAGAAATATTTATTTTAGATGTAAAAAACTATGCAGAACACTGTGGGCTGTTTGATTTTCATAAATTTACATAAAATACTGTCATAGATCTCGCCATGTTCATTACACTGTAATGGATTCTGGGTAAATGATGTATGTCATGTCCAATTGTGCTAGCTCCATCCAGTCGAAACAGCAAAGAGTAACATTAAGACTTTTCAGTTTGAACCGGAGCAAGTTGACATTGATGGCAGTGTAGAAATCATAAGTGCTAATGAAGATGAAGAGGACCAAATGAAGGAAGAGGAAAGAGTTGACCAAAGAAGCTGGTGCTTGTGCTGCTGCCAACTTTAGCTTCATAAATGAAATAATGATTGACACGTACCTCTGGTCGTACTGTGGGATCCAGTAAGTACTTCTGTAGCTCTGTGTCAGGTCCGGTCTTTGGTCCGGTAACACCTGTTCAGGGTCTGGTCTTCAGTCTGGTGTCAGTTCTGTGGTTTCACATTCAGTACCGATGGCAGTGGCAATAGTATTGTTATGATTTAAGGGTTTCCACTTCTGTCTGTCTCTGATGTTTCTCCCAGTGTCTTTCACTCGCTAGCCAGTGGTGAGATTTAGGCCCTTTGTGGACGAAAATTGTCGGCGCAACATTTGTTTTTAGCTTGCAAGGGTAGCAACCATCAGTTAGATCAGGGATGTCAAACTCCAGTCCTCAAGGGCCGCTGTCCTGCAGTTTTCAGATGTGCCACAGGTACAAAACCGCTGGAATGAAATGGCTTAATTACCTCCTCCTTGTGTAGATCAGTTCTCCAGAGCCTTAATGACCTAATTAT
>CAEFZY010036178.1:0-26560 GCA_903066815.1 Brachyrhaphis roseni
TATGTGTAGAGGAAGACGCAAGTTTAATGTAACGTAACACGTCTCAGTGCTCAGGAGGAAGATGAAGACGGCTCTCACTGGTATGTTTTTTTTAACCAGCCCTGTTAGTGCTGTGCTATTACCGCGTCACAGGCTCTGTTTGGAAAGAAAAGCTAAGGTATATTACTAAAACTTTGAAAACTCTTTCTGTGTACCGTCTGTATGTAGGCACATGCGGCTTATAGACAGGTGCAGCTTATGTATGTACAAAATGGTTTTTCCCTTACAAATGTACTGGGTGCGGCTTATAATCAGGTGCGCTCTATAGTCCGGAAAATACGGTAGTTGAATGCTACAAAAAATGTCACATTTATGGTAACCATTTAGAACTGTTTTCTTTGCTCAGCATCTTTCCCACATTGTGTTGAAACAGTTACATTTGCTTCGTGATAGCACCTGTATAGTAACAGTGCATTTGTATAAATATTTATTTATTGTATTTGTGACCTTCAGGCTGTGAGCTGCCCTGGATGCTCCTCCAGGCAACATGAACTTTATTTGACTCTGAGCTGCTGTTTACAGCAAGAATTTCATATTCCTGACTATGGAATAAAAAGAGGAAATGACAAAAAACAGCAAAGCTCTGATTTTAATGAAGCGTTGTCAGAGAATGACAATTTTAGTCAAAGCTTTGATCAAGTTTTTTTGTCCCAAAAAAAGCTAGTAAAAGGGGTGGTGGATGTTTTAAATGATAATTTCTCCAAATTTTAGCTTTTAATAGCTTTGCTGCAAAAAAATGTTTGTGTTTGAGACAACCAATGAACAGGTTTACATTTTAATATTTGCAACAAATAGTGAGTACTCACAGTCACCTGTAGTTTGGTATTCATATTTTGGTGAGTAGGAGCTGAATCCACCAGCTGTCCGGGTGCGAATGCTGAAGACGTACCAGGTTGCTGGTTTTAATCCTGAGACGATCACACTGGGAGCTCTGGTGTGTGTTGACGAGTAGCTCAACTGCTCTTGTTCCTAAAAGAAAACAGTGGAGAAAGAATAAAAAAACATTTCAGCAAATAAGAACCGGTTTTGACCAGATATGAATGCAGTTTTAGGGAGATTTTATCCGTTTAAATTTGGCCCTTTTCCACAATCCCTGGTCTTTTAGAGCGACGCTTACCCTAATCAAAATCACGGTAAACAGTTTTGTCAAATTACTGTCACATTCACCGCAGCTCAGTGACAGATGTTGAATGAGGGAGTGGCAACAAGAAGTGCCTTCTAGGCTGCATTCAAGCTCGCTTTCTGATCCCTTTTGGGAACACAAAGTGACAGCGAAGAGATAATTTTATCACAAAACTGTATTACAAACACTTTACCAGATGTTCTGCATAATAACAGTTGCTGTGAATAGCTAAGTAGGAGACATTCAAGAGACATGAAATGGAAGCTGACACATTTCATTAGGCTTTTAGGCAATATTTTACACATATATTAACATATTGAAAATAACGACAGGAAAAACAAACTCCATAAATGTGTATTGGTACTACTTGTAAACACTCTTTTATAAGCATGAGTTTATATGAGTTGGAGATTTATATAGTTATAAGTTTTGCATGCACTGAAGAATATTCATTATTTATATGGATGCATTGTGAAAGTTATGTCAAAAACTATATGCGTACAATACGGCTTGTACATCTGCTCTAGAAGAAACCATTTTCTTCACCTTTATGCACTAAATAATTATGCACAAACATAACATAATTATGCCATGTTTGTGTTGATAATTAGCTGATTTTCTGAAATGTTCAAAGAGACTCTTGTCTTCCATCTATGTGTACAACTCAGTCCTTAATGTTTAGTAAATTACTTGGCTAATTGTTAACAGAATATTTTTTGTATGTGTCAATTAGTGGATGTTTCAATTGATTTATGATGAGCAGATAGGAAATATTTTCTGTTTGTTGAGATGCAGAATCACAGCAGGACGTCACAACTTCACATCCTTTCTGATCCTCCAGAATGCCTTTTACAATCAAACTTTGATCTAAATTTCCAATAATCCTTCAAGCAATAATCTGGCAGTTCAGTCCTCATTTAGGTACTGCTGGTACCGTCTCCACTGTTTATATAAATGCCATTTATTACTGACATTATTAAGTAAGAAAACTGCAGAGCGTACTATGCAGTCCTTTAACCTTTTTCTGCACAGTAGTGATTAATCATTTGAATTTTCAGAGTGCTAGGCATCAATTTGGGGAATGTGGCAGCTGAGTGTTGAAACAAGGTCTAAGAAGTCATTCCTTAAACCATCTCAAAGAAAATGTGAAGCCATAAATAGGCTAGTAAAAACTAATCAAAGTCTGGATCACACTTTTAAATTTAATTTGACCTTTAGATCACGTAAGGACCTCAATGTTTCGCAAGAAGCCTTTAATTTTCCATACTAAGAACATTTACATGATTATCCTTGCTTAGTTATTATTGGTAATTTGTGTTTTTAAATGTTAATGCATCTTAAAGATTGGTTTACACCACTGTAAATTGATTGTTAATTCAATAAAGTGTACTTTAAGTTTTATTGACTGCAGCATTCAAGGTGTAGTCTCAATGGATCCACCCAAAAATTTGGGATTGGAAATAAATCTAAGGAATTTGGAAACCTAAAACTTCAAGTTAAACTACTGCTACTTTTTTCAACGTTTGCTTGGTGTTGAAGGGCGCTATTCTGCTTAAAGAGGCTGACTGGTCTGGAGTTTTTCAACCCTGTTTAGCTGCAGAACAGGACATTTTTATGCACAAAAAAAATAATCTTTCGGCACCAGCATTATCTTCTGTAGCAGCTTGAGCTGCAGTGGCTTGTCTTTTGGACTGGATTACATGTGCCAATGAGCCATGCCCACCCATGACCCTGTCACTTACTCACCACTGCACTTTCATTGGGCCACTTTTGATGGATACTGACTACTGCAGACTGAGAAGAGCCCAGTAGAGCAGCAGTTTTAAGTAATGACCCAATTGCTTAGCCGTTTCAGTTTGGAAATGAACTTTTCTCAAATAATTGTGCTTTCCGTTTCTCTTTCTTCTAGCACATGAGAACAAAAATGGTTCCTTGCAGGTAGCAAAGGCCATGATGAAGAGGTAGTCTGTGTTTTTCACTTTATCAGTCAGTGGTTATAATGTTAAACTCAACTGATGTTTATATATTTTAAAAAAGAAGAAAGTATTGTCAAGTATAGCAATACTTTCCTGATCTCTGACTCAGGCTCCTCAGCTATGGATACATGTTATTGTGAGAATGTCAGTGATTTTCACGTCTTTGTGCATCAAATTAAGATAAGAAAATTACACCCAATTTGTGTATACACACTTTTAAAATTATAATAAATCATTGGCAGTGTGAGTTACTGTGTTTCTTCTAGAAAGTTTGGATTTTATTTTATACATTCGGTGTGATTTTCACCTTTTATGCTGACATTCACAGTGAAAGATAGTAATGGCTGTTGCATCATGTGAAAAGAGAGCTGTCAGTATTATGAAAGGTTGCTCAGCATGCAGCTGAAACACTACAAGTGCAAAGCACTAGGTTTATGAAGCAGGAGAATAACTTTCATAACCATATCTTTTATTAAAATGTATGTATTTGTTCAAGGTGAGTTACCAGAAACTTGTATCAAGAATGTGAAAACATGCCACCATTAGCTTAGCAATTTAGAAAATTAGATGAAAACATCATAGTCAGCAAGAGCAAGACGTGTTTCTTAAGGTCTGTTACTGTGCTGAGTCAAATTTCACTGCACATTCAAGTGACAAGACAAGAAATGTCTATATTTTTAACATCTTGCATCAGAAACATTTCATAAGGAAGGGATAAGTCACGGCAATAGTCATGCAAAAGAAGTGTGACAGTCTACCTTTTCATAATATTTGACTTCATAGTCAATGATGGGAAGTGTTGTTTCTTCGGGCTGCTGCCAGGAGAGAGCGATGCTGTTTGGAGAAGCCCAGTCCTTCTTTACAGCTCCCACCAGAGATGGACCTGTTCAGTAAACACACCAAGCAGACATAATTTATTGTGTGCTGACTCTATTGACATTGGTGATAAAACTTTCTAAGGCGGCGTGTCGGGGCTGTTGGGTAGAAAGCGTACACAGAGCGTGAGCGGGATCAGCAAATATCGGCTGCAAAAATGAATTTATTTAACAGTCTAATGAATTCACCTATCTACTTCAATATGTCAGCCTCATCAAACAAAAACTTAAAACACAAAATTCAGAACTTTTTTTTTTGGCATTTCTCTGTTGTCTCCATTAACGTAATGATAGATGGAGAATACACCCAAAGATCTGAGATAGTATTGTTGTTTATTCAATATCCATAAGGTACGTCTGCAACCTGCAATGCGGTTTATCCTTATCAACAATAAATGGATTATCTTGAGGTAAATGAAAATTAATGTCAGTACAACTCACCTTGAAGCCTTTTGCATTTCACTGTCATCCTTGTTTTTAATATTTTAAAAACTGCAGGTAGACAGCAACTATGACAGTTTTGTTAAATACTAAGATCAGATTTTCCTTTTCTCTTCCTTTAGAACAGATGTGAGAGAGCTCATAGTACTTTGTTTTATTAATTTTTTTAAATTTGCACAATCCATTCTCTAACTTTCAAACATTTCGCACAACCTTGAATTATTTTAAAACAAAACTAAAAATGAGTTTATGTCCAAATAAGTCTATCAAAGTCACGTGGTTGCTGTGTTACTTGGGTTGCAGGTGACAGACAAACACCTGTTGCCAGTTCTTCTTTAACTCCCAATATCTGCTTTCAGGTCTTGCCACAGATTTTCAATTAGATTTGAATGTTTTGTCAAACATATGAGCAGGCTTAGATATAAAGCATAACTTTGTAGATTTCGTTGAAAGGTTTGGGTAATTTCCCAGCTGGCCTCTTAGTTTCAGTGAACAGCCATGTCTTGGTTTGCTCTCTATTTTCTGATGTTGATTTGAACAATGGCTTTGAGATTTTCAAAGTTTGGGATATTGCTAATAAGCTAATCCTTCTTTGAGCTTCTTCCCCAACTTTAATTCTGGAATTTCTGGTGCTTTTCTTGGTCTTCATGATGTTTGTGGACAAATATGCTCTCAAAAAAACCTAAAAAACTTTTACAATACAGCTGGACTTATACTGAAAGTAGCACAAAGTTGTTTTGGGGTATGAAGACATCTTCCCACTACACTTTTGAGATATTTTTAAAACTCTTTTCATATTTACATCACAATCATGCACTAATATGTGTGGCTCTGTTACATAAATCCTATTAAAATGCATTGGAGTTTGTAGTGTGACAAAAAGTGAAAATGTTTAAAGGGTATAAAACTGTTGCAAGGCACTGTGCATGACTACATACTGTGATGATGATCTCTCTCAAAATGGCCGTCTAATAGCTAACTTAGTCTAATTGCACACAAATGTTAGCATTTAACTCTCTTTCATGCACAGATTCACAGAGCCACCATTGTGGCAAAGTCTCTTAGTGAAGTGAATGTATAATGTGATAAAATGGTAATGAATAGTGAGGAGCTTGTAAAAAGAAAAAGTGCAATACACAGATTCTATTTAGTGCATCAGAAGCACCAATGGTTGACACTGTTTAGTGAAAATTGCCATATGATCATGTAGTTATCAACATTTCTGTCTCAAAAAGTCTCAAGTCAGTGTAAAAAATCATCAGTCTCTGTGTGATAACTTAATCTAGTTTCAATCAAAAATATGTTGAGCAAGACATGCTTATTTTTCTTGCAGTGAACTGCTTTGTGAATTTCTTCTGGATAAATAATTGCATTTTGCTCCCAGGAGACACAAGTCAGCAGATGAAATAGCTTTACTAATATATATGCTATCATCTAGTAAATATAGCTTACTTGTTATGTGAATGCAAGCTTGTTTTTTTTTATACAAACCCAAAGGGAAACTTAACCTTCTGTCAATATTTTTCATGCGCCTGGTTGAAGATGTTTTGCAGATGTCACAAAGATATCTGGGAAATGTACGCTCTTAAGATGAAAAAAGAAAACATTAATTTGGAGAAATATTAGGGTAGGTTATAGTTGGCTGTGGGTTTGAGCTTGTTAGATGTTAAGAACAGTGTTATGTCTGATGGAAGCTAAATTAGAAAAGAAAAATCTTCTTTTTAGACTCCCTGCAGGCTTTCTCTTTCACTCAAGTTCTTTAAAATCTAATTTTTTGTTCAGTATGAAAAAGAGTGAAATAATGAGTAAAAACTGGATAGAACTAGATAAAAATGCTGCCAGTCACATAAATTCAAAAATACCTGGGATTTCACCTGCCTGTGTCTTTAATTCCAGGAAGAGCTGTGTGAATAACATCAACCATTTTATGGCTGAAATTAACTTTTCTTTTTTAGACCTTTGAAAGATATTATATTGCATACGAAAAGAAACTGCAGATCAATGTTGTTCTTCAAAAAAATTTAATCTAACTCAGAAGTTATACTGTATTTATAAAATAAATTCATTTTTAATTAAATATGAACATATGTTTCAGACTTATTATTTGAAGTGAGAAAGTAGGTCGCTCTTAAGTTGCTGCACTCTGTGGATTTTTATATTTGGTTCTATTGAATTCAGTTGTGAGAATGTCAATGTTTTTTTTTGTGTCCAAGATGCAACTTGTCTTTTGAAAACACTGAGTTTCTTCATGACTTTGGAAATGTAGGAAGAATGGTTAAAAAAAATATTTTTTTTAACCATATGTTATTTGTTCATTAATTTATATCAGTAGTTATTCGTTTCAGCCAATTCCTTTGTAACCAAGCACTGACTTTCATAATTATTTTTGGTTTACAACCCATGTCAATCCCCAGTCCTGTTTTGTTAAAACCACACAGGGACAATCAGGATGTATTTGAACCAAAATTACTCAAATTAGATTATTCTTAGCTTGTCATTTTGTAGGTTATTTCAAGACAATATACTGAAAAACTGCTTGAATATTTTCACATTCAAATGTTTGCCAAGCACAGAAAAATGAAACATATCTAACTCCCAAAGAAAAGAATAAACTGAGCTTCAATTGACTTTTTTTTTTTTTGTAAAATGTTGGGATGACATGTTGTGAAATAAACTGAATATCCATGAAACAAGCCAAGGCAACATGACTGATAAAGTACTGGTAGTGTAACACAGAGGTGTAGGATCCAGAGTACAGAAACAGCCGCGTTCACATTATTAAATGTGTTTTAATGCATGGCTTCTCCTTAATCACCCGTTCCTTAATAGGCTTTTTAAAATTTCTTAAGTAGTCTGAAATGCTAGCAAAACTTGACCAAAATAATGTCATGCGTGACTTGAAACAGCTTATATTATTAGCATAGTCATTAAGCTCAAAGGGCAGAGTGTGTCTGTGTGTGTGTAAGCCTACATGCATGCATATGAGAGGGTTTTTTTTGTCTTAAAAACAATATGAAGCAACTGAAGTAGAAAATAATTCCCTACTTTACAGGAAATAAAATCAGCCAAAGCTACTGACATCCTATTATGTGTTATTAATACATATTACCTCTAATTTGACCAGTTCACTCCTCCTCGCCTATTCAAGATAACAGAGAAAATTCATCTCGGGGGATTTTATCTGATCTAACTGTGTAATGAAGCACTCTGCTAAAGCTCCGACATTACAGGACTTTTTTTTTTTTCCTTCTTCTGCTGCCTGTACCAGTTGGGCGCAACTGCGGTGGTTTGCGGTGAGAGTCATGTTGTGGATCCGTCAAACGAAGGCACAGCAAGACCACTGGCATCTGCTGTTAGCATATTGGCTCCCGATAGGAAACAATAAACACAGCCTAAGTTTAATCTCCCTCTGACTAGCAGATTCAAATGAGCCCTCCGCTGTGGCTCCCACATAATTCACAAAAATAAACAAGGGAGCTAAGAGATTCCCATGAGAAGAGAGCACACAAGAGTTGAAAGCTGGGACGTG
This sequence comes from Brachyrhaphis roseni, assembly GCA_903066815.1. Classification (NCBI taxonomy): domain Eukaryota; kingdom Metazoa; phylum Chordata; class Actinopteri; order Cyprinodontiformes; family Poeciliidae; genus Brachyrhaphis; species Brachyrhaphis roseni. The sequence goes on from CAEFZY010036178.1 coordinate 7,984, forward strand.
ACAAAACAATATGTTTGCTGGAGACTATTGTCCGTCTGGAAGAAAATAATTGCCAGCAGAAATGTGGAGGCTCACTCTGGATGTCAAAACAGAGCTCGCCATGAACATTTTGATTTTCTAGCCCACACAATAGCACAAGAGAAACAACAATTCTCCAAAATATGTTATTTAATTAGAGTCCAAATTAGGAGATCCAGAGAAGATCCATTTTAATCAAATATTTGTATTTATTAGTCTATGAGTTTTGGTTCACAGCATGAAATGGTGGAGTTATTACCACTTCAAAAGATTTGCTTTAATAGTTTTTCTTTATCTATTTTCCTGCTAAATTGTTTTTTTTTTCCCCATGCAATGGACGTGTGCTCAGCATCAGTGACTTTCTTAAAGGCTTTTCTCTTATCAACCCAGCTCTCCATGATCTGAAGAAGTAAACCGTCAGATATACAATGACTGAGAACAGATGGCCTGTCAGGCTAAGAGTGACCTTAGCCAGACGGAAGCACTATTTCAAAAAGATGCTGACAAACCTTCCAGATGATAAAGATGGACGTGAGTTACCGCTTAGCAGAAAACATGCTGGTTTCATGAAATTCAACAGCAAATGTCTGACCAAAGCAAAGCCCTCTTTTTAGTCCTACTGGGGTGACTCAGGTGCTGACAGCTGATCAAACTTTGTTCCATAGATTTAGCTTTTCCCTCTCAGATTAATGCTAGACAATAAAATTTGGAATTTCACTGTAAAACCTCTTTCTTTAGGCTCCTGAAAGACTGACTAACAAATCATTTTTAGACATTTAAAAGGGATCTAAGACAGAAAATTCACATTTTGTACATTTTTGTACTTCCATTTGGGTCTTTATTGCTTCTGAAAACAGCCCAAGCGCTACTGTTCAGCAACTTCAGCTTTTCCTGCTTTTGTAAACACTTTCTTCAGTCACTATACTTTGAGGACCCAAATACACACGTCAATTGCCTTTAATGATTCCATTTGAGGGTTATTAAACTTGTTACATGAAATCTGCCGAAGGAACTCCCCATCTTTCTCCTGTATGAAGGAGAACTGAAAAGCCATTAGAAACATAAGTCAATTATGATGCCCCATGGATGGATTTTTCAGTCAACCGTGGTTAAGTTCAACATAAACTAATGGGGAGTCTTTAAATGAGCTTGACCTGCATATGATTTTAATTAGCTTTCCTACCCTAAAGGCTTCCATTAACTGTTTAAAAAAAATCAATAGAGCCAGTATTGATGCCGTGTAGGAGCCTAAACGATGTCCTAACAGTCCACTGATTCAATGCTGATAAAGAGATGGCGTGAAAGAGAAACACATATGGGAGCTGTTGTTTACAACGGTCATATTGACGCGTCTCTTTTGTGTAGGTGTCTGATGGTTCTTTTTCTCATGTCGGGTCCAATCTGATCTCCTTTTGATTTTTTTTTTTTTTATAGGAGGATACTGTTTGTGTAGCCAATCACATGAACGTTAACAAAAGCATTACAAACTTTGATTATAGTTCGACTGAATTTAATTTAAATTTGTTCAATTCGATAACATTCGGCTGAATTCCCAACACTGCCTGCCAATGTCAGGTACGTGAGGTGATTCGGAAGCGCCTTACTCCGTCTACGTCGCTGCCTACGGGACTACAAGTAATCAGCTCGAGGAAAATCACATTTATTGAATGTGTTATGTCTCTGTGAGTATAAGTAAGCCTGTAGGTTTTTGCGTGCTAACAACACAAACGATAAGCAAAACTGAAATGACATGCACTCTAATTTAGGGAGCATCATCGTTACACTTCATTAAATCTGGAGGTTACCTCCAGTGCATTGTGGGTCATGCGTTGTGTGTTATAAACTCCAATCTTACATGGAAACAGCAGACGCCTGACAAAAGCCAAATAAACTGTTGGGCTTAATTACAGAGTGGTTATGAAATTGAACTCAAACAAGTGACAGCTCAAACAAATGCAATAACCGATACTGCCAGTGAAGTGTGAGTCTTTGATTATGTTTAGAAAAGCGTTCACATTTTCAGCTTTTCACATTTTGGTTTGTCCATTTTAAGCTATTTTCTCATGTGATATCAAAATTTTGATGGCAATATCTGTGATTATGAGTAGTGAAGGCAACGGATGACCAATCAATTAACCTGTTAATCATGTGAAAAAGATAAATGCCCAAAAATTGAGAAGAAGCGTGCTTGGTGAAAAAGACAAAAGTTTATAATGATACAATAAAAAAAAAAAATGCAGTCATTTCTACAACATTAAATATAATATTTAATGTAAAAAAATATTAAAATAACCAATTTTGCATTATTCAGTAAATAGACACTTTTAATGCAAATTTGTATTAGAATTTGAATTTAAAGTCCATTGAAAGTGTCAACTTTGCATTAAAAGTATTATTTAGTGAATGACACGTCATGACGGTTATGTCATGTTTATGACAGAATTATGTCAGTCTTCAAATAAAGTGTCACCTAATAATTTAAGAAATATTGAATCAGTAATTTTTTGGTGTTTCTGATCAAGATTATCCTTGCCATTATACTTTATATATACATGTAATTAATATGTCTGCTTTCATTTCATTCCATTTCACATTTCTCAGAGTAATTTGTTCAGCAATCTCACATACAATCTCTGCCTCCTCTGTGGTTTTACAGACCGTCTTCTCCTGATGCCTCTTTACTGCTCCTCAGATAAGAAAAATAGATGAGATTCCTTTGACTCTGAATAGCTGTCATCCAAATCTTAAGTGAGATAGTTTCATGTTATCCTGTGGCACACCTGCTATCCACCTCTGATACGGTGGCTGCCTTTCTCATGACGGTGTCGAAAAGCTCAATAGAGCCCAGATGGTTGCTTTAACAACTTTGTGCACCATTTATTATGTGTATCTGCTGAGTACAGGGAGTTAAAAGGTAATTAAAATCATCAGTCATGCAACAAAAACAGAGGTTGTTGCTGTTAAAGGGAGAAGTAAAAGTATTTCGGTGAGCTTTGGACTATTTTTTGCTCCAGATTTCAGTGTGGGTTGAAAACAGGAAAGTTACAAAGAAAAACAAAAGCAAGCAAAAAAGTGGGATGTTTAAATCGGACATCCTCTGATTTGCAAAAACCTTACTACGTTTAAACAGTCAGCCTTTCATTGACAGCTGCCACTAAAGCAGAGAAAAGGGATTAAATGACAGACAGATACAAAGTCGAACAAAATGTTGCCTATGTAGAGAAGACTTATGTGCTAGCTAGCCTGTCTACCACTACCAGGTCCTGTCTTTAATAAGGTCCCAGCTTGCCACTGATCCCTCTTGTTTCCACTTAATGGGGAAGTGGAGAGGCAATGATGTGTGAGAAAGGCCAGTGAAACTGGTCCTATACTGGCCCACCATAATCAATACTCATTTGGCCTCTACCTCTCTTTCCCCAAAAGTAATTAATGAGAAGAGCAGACGTATCTGGCTGCTGACAGCTGATTTCCCTGCCGGTCCCTGTCCTCAGCAACCTGTCCATTTCTCATGCTTTTATTTAAAAGCTTCATTATCCTTGAAACCAAGCATCCAGTATTGGAAAGTGATGCAAATATAGGCTGACAAGAATGATAGGGTGCATAATCCTGCATCTGTGAGAATAAAAAGGCAATAGAAAAGAGGAAATGAGACGGTAGTTTAAGCTACTATCTTTAACAGAGAGCATATACTTTCATAATTTGTATTATTCCTTGTTTTTTAGTTTGAATTTTGTGCTATAATACCCATTTTGGTATTTCAATCTGTTACGTTAACAACTGTCCTCTCCTTTACTGAAAGCTTTTCTTTTTCTTTTTGGGTTTACCAACAAATTTATCACCACTTCCACGAGATTGTCCTTATTATTTTGAGCTATATTTTGCTTATTATTGAATGCCAACTTGGTTTAGTGAATTTATTCACACTTGAACTTCAGAGGGCGAAGATACAAAGAACACTTCACCTGAAAAATACATAAAATCAACAAAAATTTCAGTGCTCTCAGAAGATGCTTGTTCACGCAGAGATATAATCTTCGTTGAAAAGCAACTTTGACGTGTTACATAAAAATAGAGCGATAATCAAACATGAGCACAGAATATAAACTTTGGGTAGTTTCAAATTCTCCCCTCATCTCCTCTCCCAGTGGGAGTGAACAGAGAGAGGAACGAAGTGCTGCAGCAGCGGAGATACAGTATAAATAGCAGCCGACCCTGGTGTAGCACCCACAGCAGACTTACTGCAGTGGAACACTCTTTCCTACGGAGCAAATTTCAAGCAGAGCCATCTATACACACACCAGCTGTCAGAGTAACTCATCCTGAAGTTAAACACTCAACTATTACACAGCTTGGTGAAGAGGTCACAACGGGGGAAAAGAAATGCTGTGTTGGAAGGTTGTGTTCTTATATATTCATGTCAAAGAATGAGTTAAAGTACAGAGGTCCTAACAATAAAAGTGAGAAATTTGCCAAGTTTAACATAAAGTTATCAATCAGGGGTCAAATAAACCAAGATGAATGTAGTTAAAAATATAATCTGAGAGAAGTCTTGATTATATGATGTCTGCTTATACCTGATTATACAGTGAAAGGAGAGCAGAAACTGTAAGACCTTATGCAAATTGACTTTAAGGTGAGTCTTATATAAATGCAGATGGAGATTTCAGGTTGAACTTCTGCCATTATGATTTAGTTAAAGGATTGCGAATAATGCAGTCTCATTTAAAAGAAACGGACCAACAAAAGACATTGGCAGCTGATTTATTGAACTCTCAGAAGACAATGGGTTGATATTCTTCAAAGGAAGTTCTACCCCAAGATTGAAGAGCAGTTTGAGATGCGAGTTAAGAGGGAGGAAACTTCAGAGGACATCCATCAGGATTGCAGAACAATGAATCCAATCAGTCTGTATTAACGAGGCAATGCTTAAAATAGTGCCCGTTGTGAGGTGAAGTCAGGGGAAATGATCTTTGCGCGAGGGGAAAAGCGTCCTGATAAAAGTCTCAGCATAAATCATTTTCTGGGGTAGAAAGAGCTAATCTCTATCCCTTCAAACTCCCCACCTGCTCTGAACACTGCTGAATAGCGATCTGTGGGAAAAGCTATTCTTAACACTGACTGGTGAATGGGTGACTTACTGTATGTCTGGAGGACTCTATAGGAGCTGACTGAGGATATACTATATGATCCCATAGCCCACAGTGCTGTAGGTATTTTAGTGAAGACCCCAAACATTGAAGCATACAAGCATGGCAGTCTATCTGAGCCCATTCGCCCCAAACAGACCAATTATTATCAGAAAGTTTTGAGTAACATTACCTTCCATTTGATGCTTCAAATGCGAAAGTAAGTATTTTAAGAGGAACTGGATATTATGATAACTTTGCGAGGTAAAAATGTCTGGAAATGTAACATAGTTTGTTGCTAGGATGTCTGTTAAATATTTACAACCTTTGATTCTAGAGATATTTTATCCCTCAATGAATTATTGGTTATTATTACATGAACAATTTAGTCAACAACAAAAGTATTCTAAAGGAATTTTACAATTTACAGATTCAATTAATATCCAGTTCTATAAAATACGAGTCCATATTTAACTCCTATCAGTCTAATTTATGTTGATACTTTCCAGTCATGTAGATCAAGTTACTGCAATTTTAAAAATCAAGTTTATTTCTGTTTCACATTTCAGCAACAAGGCAGGTCAAAGTGCTTTACACCATAAAAATACAATCATAGGAAACAGTCAACAATTGAAGAATTAAATTTTGTCAAGTGTTGTCGATACACAACCGAATGTTGATTAATGTTTCATGTACGATGCTTCAAAAGCAGCTATAAACAGGTGTGTTTTTAGTCTAGATTTAAAGGAACTCAGTGTTTCTGGGAGTTTGTTCTAGATTTGTGGTGCATAGAAGCTGAATGCTGATTCTCCATGTGTGGTTCTGGGGATGCAGAGCAGACCATCCATCCATCAATGCATCCCCAAAAAATTAATTAAGAAGTAATCATTGTTGACAGAAAAATGTTTTTAATATTTTTAAAGTGTGATAAAAAATACTTCCCAAGATTACTTGAAAGGAAGTTGGAGGTTTGCCTCCATGGAAGATAAACTTACACGCGTCCTTGCAGTTTATTAGCAATGACTTTGGCCGCAGCCCTCCTGTCTGATAAAAACCACCTGAAGCAGGTGAGTATTTGTATGCAGTATACAGCAAACCAGAATACAAATCAACAGGTAAAAGGACATTGTTTTTACAGATCTCCCAACTGAGCACAGCTGCGATAACCCGCCCCTTCCTAACCTACTCTTTGAATTTGTTGAACTCAGCTCAAGTGCGGCTTGATCTTCCACACCTCAAGTGTTGCACTAATAAAATTCCTCAAGCATTTTCATCAAAATGCAAAGCTGAAAATCGTCCCCTCTTGTGTTAAGATTGTTTAACCTGGCATCTGTTGTTTGTGACCACCAAGTCAGCATTTCCATGTAAGTGGGTTTATGAATATGTGCTGCAGGAGCAGGTCAAAGACACTGGTATTACAAGGTGCTGAAGGTCAAATAATGGGCATAGTTGAACAGATGCCTCAGGTTAAATGAACCCCCCTGGGAAGCAGGTGAAATAAACTTCCCAATGAGCGCAGTAAGCAAACACCTGCCTGCAGGATAATCGCAGAGAGGCACACTCTGCTTAAACCAACAACCTCTATTCGAGTTGTGCTCCCTGTCATATTAGCAACTAGGTTCTTCATGATCCAAGGTTGGGGCCATTGATACTTAAAACAGTGGATATATTAATCACACTGTAGCAGAAGTTCAATACCTTGTGCATTGTGCTGCAAATGTGACTTTATCCTCCCCTTAACTGCCTGTGCAAAGGTCTCTGCACTGACAGCAGTGCACCTGATAAGTCCTTTTGACCACATTGGCCTGACCTGAGATGGATAGTATTTACCTTTCTTCAAATGCTAATCTACTTTAATGTAGACCTTTATTGAGACACAGAGAGCAGCAACTACTGGTCCAAGTTTCCTGCACTGCTCTGCCAGCTTTTTCCTCCCCAATAAGGCAATGGACTGAAAACACTGCAATAAATAAATAATCCACGCTTTTCTCTACGTCAGATATCTTCAAGTTAATTTTGATGCTAGATTCCTGTTATTTATTTATTATATTAAAAGGAGTTGCACCACAACTTTAACACTAGGTTTCTGTTATTAAAAATACAGCACCGCAGGCAAAAGTGACCCATTTTCGACTTTTTCATGGTTGTCTGAACAGCCAGATTTCAATATTTTCACCCCCACAAAATATCAGATTTTTGCCACTTTGTGTAGTAATCTGAACATGATAGTGTTTGATATCTATGTTGATGTCTTCTTCTGTGGACAAAGGTCTGATTGTGGTCCCTTTTAATTAGTTGCATGAATGATCATGTGAAAAAGTCAGATTTTAGCAAAAAATCCGAACACCTGTCAAAGTAACCACAGCGTGCCTATAACTGAGTGCAACCTGCTCAGTTTATTGATATTTGCTCAACTGTGCCAAATGCAACTTTGACTGCAGCTTTTAAAACGTAGATGGTAAAATTATTCTTAAAACTAGATTATCTTAGGAGTTTTTGAATGATGTGTTGCATGCTAGACACAGAAAACCAAGGGAACCTGAAGAAAAACTTTTTTAAAAGAGTGACAGTGTAATTGGTACTGCTCCACTGAATAAGCATGGTCAATTTGAACACAACTCCTGTGTGTCTCTTATGTTGATGCTGCCCCACTTTAGCAAATTCACATTTTTGCTGTGTGGGTTTGGATTTAATCTGCAGCCAAACAAGGACAAATAGATGGACTAAAGCTTATCTCAGAACCGTTGTGATTTTCCCTGGACAACCTGCAGAGAATATAACCATCTGCTTGCCTATTAGCCAGCAAGTCATCCTCCCAAGCCTTGCCAACCTTGGACCCAACATCACTGCCCCTCTCATTACCTTCCCAGTGCCACTACATGGCGTCCTAATTCCACTTGAACGAAGGTGTGGATCAGTATGCTGCCATCTGGGGCTGTTTGACTTTGGAAGCAGAATTTTGACCTGGAGGCTGTGGATTCAAAATGGGTCAGTGACCACCCTCCGTGTATTGCGTTATACCTCCCACCATCTCCATTCACGGGGTTAAATAACAGGCAGGGCAAAATAGAACGCTACTGTCCAGCACTTGCAAAGAGATGGGGAATGCTTGCAATAGTAGATGGGGCATTAGTTGAAGGAATTATGAAACTGAGGATATTGTCTCTTCTTGCTTAAGACATGAAAATGTTTGTGACTGAAACAGCACACAGGATCCAAATTGTCAGGTTTATCACCTAAACATTCTCACACAATGGAAAGGAAGAGAAAGGCAATTGAAGATTTTTACACTCAGAAGTATTTGAGTGGCGATTGTTGAGCCAGGAAGACCACATCCCAGTCTTACAGAACTCCACTCTAACGCACATCATCTTCAACCTCTCATGACCAACAGAAGGTAGCGTATATGAGAATATCTTTCATGAATTTTTCTTCAGTTTCGTTCTTGTTACAAAGCAAAATGTGAAATGCTTTTGTATTCCCAGGACCTGAGTCAAAACTTTACAGAGCCACTTTTTGCTGTAATTAGCAGGTTTGGGGTACGTCTGTACCAGGGCTGCACAGCTTGCGATTGAAATTATTTAAAGAATGCTTCTAAGAGCCAGACTTTCAAGTTATATTTAATGTAATTCCTTCACTGAAAATATACCCGGAGTGTTGCCTTTGATTCTTTCAAAAGCCATTCGGGGCTCTCACAATGCGCCGCCTGTTTACCTAAACCTCCTCCTTGGAGCTGTAGATTCTAGTCGAGCTCCTGCCTCGGTGACCCCAAAAGGTCACCGAGGACCCCATGACCCAGACCAGTCCTTCCAGAAACTTGTAGCCTACTTTATCCATCTGGAATCAGATTTTGGAATCATTGTCCTGTTGAAACACCTGCAGTTTAATCCATCTAGCTATTGATTTGAGATGATTTTGAATAATTAGGAGATAATCATCCTTCTTTACTATTCTGATTTGTGCAAAGCACTAGAACCGCATCCAGTTAGCCAGACCACCAGCATGAAGACAAATCAACCTTATCTGTGCAATCAAATCTTTCTTCTTAAAATCATTACAGCAGCATTTTATGCAACCATTCCGACTAGGAAAAACAATGCCTCAAATGCATCTTTAAATGGCCCAGGAACATATATATGTGAATAAGCCAAGTATTTTTTTGAACATCATTATTTTATTATAATTAATTGTGTGATTTTATCTTACATTGCAGCTACCTTTACATATTGAGACCACATGTGATAAGACATGTGGCTAGTTTTGACAACTTTTAAGAAAAGAAACATTTGACTAGATACTCTGGGAGCAGAAGTTTGTACAACTTGGTTGTGGCTGTAAAATATCTTCAGCAGTTTCATTGTCTTACTTTGCTGTGCCTTCTGTCCTGCTGGCCAAGGACGATTTCAGGATTAAAAGAGATGTTCAGATTGCTTCCAGCTCTAAACTAAAGCATTACAGCACAGTTATTTTTACCAGCAAGGTAAAAATAACTGTGCTTCAATTTAATTACATGCACTAACTATGACAAGAGCAAGAGCATGCAGAAAGAGGAAAAAACCTAAAAAGTTCAAATAATTGTCAGCCGCTTTCATTTCCAGAATTTGTCACTTAACCACTTGTAAGATTTTTAGCTTATTTTACGTTATTTCTGAACGTGTATTAAAAATACTTGAAATTTAAAAGACCCCAACATATTTTCTCTCACACTTTCTAATTCTTTACTTCCTTTCAGTCAGTGTGAAATATTTGGGCAACTCAGCTTTAACATGCAATGAGGAAAACACTACATCCGTAAACACAAAATCAGTTTGTGCAGTGAACTGAAAAGACGTAGCTTCACACAGGTTAACCTGCTGAGTACATAAATTAATCTGATTTCCTCTATATGCTGATAAAAATGCAAGCAGGTCACAATAACCTTTCAAAAGGTAATTGCTGCCGCAAATTACATGTTGTGCATATAAACATATTTAAATTCTTCACAGAGAGATTGTCTTAAAGCTGTGAGGACATATTCTGAGGAAAAATGTACTTTAAACTACACATTTAAAACCAGTAACTTAACAAGGGAGCATGATGTTTTTCTGCTAGTTGTGCTAAATATGTTGTAAAAGTGATGTGAAATGCCAAAAATCCTGCTCTCACATTCTCTCTCCTCTTGCTTTTCTTTTTCTCATCCAGCCACTGCTACCTCCTTCTCTGTGATGGCTGTCTTTATTTATCTCTTCTCTCATCTCTTTCTTTCCCCGCATCTTATTCTTCTCATCTCTCAGTCTTTCACTTTGCAGATCTGATGGCAGGGGCCAGGTTGCGATCCAATCACGGGTTGGCTGCAGCAATCACGGACCGCTGATTGGTTTTATAATCCGCGCTGAGGACCTCAGATGGGGGAGAATCAGCTGACCAAGAAGTGGTGATCCAAAAGCTGTCATACCGACGCACACACATACAGACCGAGACAGACGTGAGCAAATGTGCACACTAAAAACACACACAGATGTTATTCTTCTCTCTTGGCAAATACCCATCTTCGAGAAATCTCCGTTATTGCTTTCACTCAAAAAGTTTCCTACCAATGTGTGTGTGTGTGTGTGTTTGGATATTAATAAATGAAGGGAACCTCAAGGGAAATATATAAATAACTTCTTATACCTACATATGAGTATGCATGCAAAAGTAACAGTTTAAACCTAAATAAATGTGAGGGCATGACGCAAATCTGTATCATAGTTTTGCAAAAACGCAAAGATGTCAGAACATAGTCAAACACATGCAGTCAAACCATGAACACTACAGCTCCAACTCCCAGATCAATAAGCTTAGATTTAACTCTAATATTCATACATCCAGAGAAGAAAAAAAAAAAACTAATTTTCAAGGCACAATATCACACCTAAATCCCCACGTACTCGCAGGTAATAGTGGAGGTTGAATTTGCCTTCTAGCCTGGATAACAATATGAGACGAGGAAATGTAATTACTCATCACACACAGGTGCTCCTCATGAAAAAAAATACCTTGAGAGATTAGCATGCATACAGAAACAAAGCTAAAACAACTACGGAATCCAAATTTGTGCGCAAGCTTTGAGCCTTATGTGGGGCCCCTATGATAAGAATCAGCTAAGCACTGTAGTTTTAGGTCATTTAATATAGTCTGGAAGTGCTTTTTAAGGCTGTGCATCACATCTGGTGTCCTGACTTTGCTGTCATTCGTTATGATCCTAATGTTTGCATTCAGCATCTAAAAGTTTGGTTTTTGCTTTCTGCCTTGTTCAGCATGTTGAATCAGGCTGGATGTCCTAGATCTTATGTCCTTGTCCTACATTTGTGAAGCTGAACATAGATAAATATGATTACTCCTACTTTGCATCTTCCTGATTGTCCTTCAACAGAAACGGCACAGGTGCTGTTTTAAATATCCATTTTAAAAACACTGTCTAATGTGCTATTTTGATGCATAAAGCTGATGTTGCACAGAATTTTTTTAAATCTTGCAATGTATTTGGCATATTTTAAAAAAGTATAATGTGGGTCCAAACAAAAAGCATCCAGTCCTATCAGATCTATGAAGTATGTGTGAAACTTTTGATGCATCCTCATTTTGTATGTTGTGAAGAGTTTTAAATCCCCAGTGCTCAACTGTATCAACTTTATTTTTTAATGTCTTTATTGCTAATGACAAGCTAAAAATATAAGGAAGAAATGTCAATGCACTATACACAAAATGCAAATGCCTCAAGTGGTCAAGTAATTATTCAAAATGATCATTTAGAGCCACAAAGGGCGTTTGAGATGTTAATGTCAGAGAATCTTTATTAGTGCAGACAGAGCATCTGCATAACTTAGCATGAGTCTAAATGGGACTGTGCATCTTTTTATTTTCATGTTTATAATATCATGGCGGGAGACATTAAAAGCCCTGGATTCACAGTGAGTGCTTGAAGTTTTTCTACCCTATTTGTTTATTCTCAGTCATCCGAGTCAAATTGAAAGCAGCCGTACTTTTGCTTTGTTTTTCTTGAAGACATTCCAAATCCTATCCAGAAGCCTTTTCCAAATCTGGAGGCCTGCAGTTGATCAACTTGGAGTTGAGAGTTGCTGTACTTTAAGCACATAAATCAAAAACCTGGTTCATTTGGGTTTTTTGTTAGAAGTAGGTTGTGTGTTCGGTCGCCTTCACTTTAACTTCTGGCATTCTTATTTTGAAGTAAGAGAAAAAAAACAGTTATTGAGCTGCCCCATTCTGCTAACAGATTGAGTCAACAAAACTCGACGATAACACTTTAAATTGTTAGTGTGCCACCATTTCAGTGGCAGATGAGACACATTTACACTGTGAGAATACTGCAAAATAAGTTGCTCTCATCCATTTTTCTAGAGTTAGACAAGAATTTATTTATCTGTAGAATCTTTATTCTACAATGATGCTTCAACATCATTGTAGAAGCTGTAGAAGATACCGAGGTCATTTTTGTGATCCCAGTATTGTCACCCCCCCTGTAATGAGTACAGATTAATTCACATCTTTGGCTGATTATATGACTAAATGCATAGCTTAAAAAGCTGTGAAATTCTCATGTACTGTAATTCTAGAAAGGACATGTCAAATCAGATGCTAAATTTAGCATCTGATTGGAGCAAACATTTCCAGGAATGCTCAAAGTTCTCGCAAGTATTTTGTGTGTTGTCTCTCGCTGTGTTGCTGTATGCTTTAAATCCTGCAAGTGAAGCAATTTAAAAAGGGTGAGTGCTTCTTCAGTGCTGATTTTACCACAAGGTCATGATGACTACAAGCAAGCAGCACTTTGAGAAACAGCTAAAAAAAAACTCCTTTACTCAAATTACAAAGAGAAATCTATGTAACATGTAACCTTTTTCTCCTCAGGACTAAATCATGTTTGACAAATATTGGATTTCAGTTAACTTACATAAGGAGTAAAAGACAAACTAAACACAGCTCAATGAATTGTTGCTGAATTTGAATGCAAAATGCAGCGGAAGCCAAGTAGGTCAATATTTTTTAGTTAATTACTCTTCAGCACGCTAAACATCATGTTGTATGAGGAATCTGACAGCAAATTCCTGCAGGAATAAAACAAGCACAATCAAAGGTGATTCCATTGGGACTGAACAAAAACACGCTTTAAAACTTTGTTTCTCAGTGGGGGATCATATAAAAAAGTAGTTGGTAATTTAGATGCGCTGTAACTTGGTAGAACAAAAGATTATCTGAAAATCATTCAGTGCTTAAAATATTATGCTCAGTGGGATTTGAGTGGGTGAGCTGTTGCTCTCTTACAGATAGCATACATCCATCAACATGTGTGATGTTGCAGGGGAAGAGCAAAGGCTGTAATGATTACTGAAATGTGCTCCATCTAGCAGCTATTTCAGGTATCATGACTGCGTTCTCATCGCTATTACTTTCTAAAAAATGCTGTTGTGAAGTGAAACTGCAGCTCTGGGGTTTGCTCTAGGTCATTCTTAGCTCTGTTGTTGATTGTAGAGCATACACCGTTCTGTTCTCTCTTTGGTGGTACCACATCATCCAAAACTTTTCTTTGATTACTTTTTTCTCATCAAATCCATGTCTGTCCTAAATGTGGCGTCTCGCTAACGTATTCATACTCCTTCAACTAATTTATATTTTGTCATATTAAAACCACAAATGGGTTTTTTAATGTATTTCTCTAGTCATGCAAAACACCACCACAAGGTAACTGAAAAGTGGAAGAAATTGACACGTTTTCTTCACAACTGTATACAAAAAAAAGTCTGAAAAGTTTTATGTGCATGAGTTGAGCAGATCGCAATAGGCAGGGTTAAGGAAGGGCGTTGAGAACTGACTGGAACTGGGACCAAACCTCCTGAAACTCCCCAAACATCCAGCCCACCAACCGAAGACTACAATTTAACAATCATGACAAAAAGTTTTATCTAAATACACTAAGAAATTCATTATAAATTCTATCTTATGTGACTGCACATTATTTTAAATTGACAAAAATATCTCATAATGCCTGTCCTCTTTTATTGTGCTTATCCATCCTCTCCACTTCTGGTATATTTTAATATCTCTTTATTAAACGTTTTATCTTTTCTGCCTTTTAATATGATCTCAGTCATAGACTCTCTGTCATGATGTGTTAAATGGTTAATGTTGGACCCAAGTGCAGAGATGGAGGCGGTGAATGAATTTGGAGGTTTAATGAAAAGATAATGAAGAATGAGTTACAAAAATTACAGGGAGCAAAGGCAAAAACACAAACCAAAACAAATCCATAGAAGGATACCAGCGAGGGGACACGAGGAAAACCCGGGGGGGACGAGGAAGTGACGGTAGTAGACAAAAGGATCCGTCTAATCTGTCCCTTGGCAGATTTTTTTTTCTTACACACATTTTCTCCAGCAAGACAAGCTGGTCTGAGCGCAGCATGTATCCTTCATTTCCTGCAGTCCATGACAACATGGTAGGTAGATGCATTGCATGACTGAATTCAGATCCCTCTCTCTGCTTTCTAAACCCATCAATTATAAACTTCACTCAAATAATTTTTCCTATTAGATGAAAATTTAATGATTCCCTTGGGGAAACTGACTTAATGGCATGCAGTCATAAAATCTACAGGGTGCCAAAAGAAAAATGTGTGTTAATGTGCCTTATTGTAAGCTTTCTCTGCTCACTCACTCAAGTTTTGTGCTAAGGTTTGCCTAATTATCCAGCCTGATACAATGGTTTTTAAAAATAACAGCTGTGGGATGATAAAGAACACAATATAATAAATAGATAATGAATGACAAGTTTTCTCTCACATTTTAGGTAATGATATCAGATTATGGAAATGCCATGACTGCCATAAAGCCTAATGGTCTTGTCTGTCACCAATTAATGTTTTTTGGGCTTAAATGAAAAAAATAAACTAAGCGTAACCTTTTGCATTTGTGAACCAAATTCAGAAAAATCTAGAAAACGCTTGAGAGGCTAGACTTTATTGCAGTCTGCCAAATAGGGATAGTATTTACATATTGATTGTCAGATTTCAAAATAGTCTTATTAAAACAGCCTTGCATAGCCAGTTATGCATTTCTTTACCAAAACTAAACTTCTTCTCAGTTAGTAAACCACATGTTATCCGCTAGTAAATAATTCCTTGGCATTACCCTTCTACATTACTGGAGCATGCACAGTTTTGTTTTTAGCTTACCGAGGCGACCTCAGATTTTTTGGGAGACGTCCAAAACTGTGGTAGCAGAAACAAGTTGATCCAGAAGAAATGAAAACACCATAAAAACCATCCATTTCTGAGAAAATGGTGATTTGTTAGTCATTTTTGCTAAATGATTTTGGCTTGTTTTGAGTAAATCTGAACCGTTCGCTCGTTTGGGGCAAAATTCACAGTTCATAAACATACCAGGCTTTATTGGCTAGTCACATAGTTTTGTAATACAAGGAAAGTTTAAAAAGATTGAATGGCTAACTTTCACTGCCGTTACATCACCTTAGTGATGTGACGTTTACGGGCGATAAGATTCATTTGAACAATTACTTACCACTTCGGGCATGGATAAATTACGTATGGATCATTGAACTATTATTTCAAAAGTGTCAGGCATTCCTTAAAAATGAGAAAAAAGAACAAGCAAGACTGTGATGGTAATTTATTCCATGCTGTTTAACCTAATACACATGCACAGTACAAAAAAGGGGTGCACTATAAAAGATAAGCATACTTTAAAGTGGTGGCAGACTTGATTATTTTGGAATAATATGCTTATTACTCCATATTATTTTGTTTAAATGCATGTAATATTAATTTTTTGATACCTCAACATGGGAGATGGTAACACAATAGCTCTGCAAATGCAAATGATGTGATATTTCCCTGAGTGGATCTATCAAATTACTGTTCAGATACATCTTGACCCTCTAAAATGGTGATGACAATCAGGTGTACAAGACGCTAAATCTTACTTGCAAAGGAATAATGAATAGTTCAATATATTATCACATTGGGGATATCACTTTTCTTTCATTATTATAACATGCATGTACGTTTATGATTGAAGAAAGATTAGAAAGTAAAATCTGTGATCCCACGAATGGGTTTGTTAGTTTTGCCACAATTTTCAGAGAACACTTAATTAAAGGTTGGCGCATTGAGGATAAACCATTAACATAGAGAATAATGCTTGACTGAATTTGAAATGCTTGCTAATCAGTGCCTAATAGTGAAACAAAGCCAAATAAAAGAATGGACTGTATTTCCTGTCAATCATAAGGACACATTTTAGAGGAAACGTTATTACTTGACATCAGTTTGACAAGATTGATTTGTCTACTTATTCAGAGTCTCTTTGAGCAAGGATAATCACAAAATATTTTATTCACTGTGTGGAGGGTTTTATTTGACTTATCATAAGTGACCAAGCAGAGCTTGATTGTCTTACTCAAGGACACTTTGACAGGAAAACCTTCTGTTAACAGGACTGGAGAGTCTGTTGGGATTTACTGGCACTGAGGCTCGTGTGCCATCCATCTGTGGAGCTGCTAGACTTATACACACATACACAAACATGGAGCAGAATAACCAAACAGATGATCATTTAATGCCCCCACACACATACAAGAACTAATAGATGTGACTTCTACGTGACACTTGGAGAAAAACATTAAGACGCTCTGCCATCCGGGGGCTCAATCAATAATGTATAAGGTGTCTGACTGGCATTAACACACAGGGGAAGGAATTCCTGCACAGAAGCACAGGTCTAAGGGTCACTTTTCTGAAGTTTCCTTTAAAACTAAGAAGTAAGTAAGATGAAAATCATGTAAAGCTTTGACGGCTTTCTTTGGAAGTTCTTTAAATGCTTTTTTCATCTTTGACATTTACTGAGGGACATTCTTTCAAGCAGCTCAGGACTACTTTACTTGCTACACACTTTAGATAAATATTCTTTCTTTTTTTTGATCATTAATGTTAAGAAGCATCTCATTAAAATCTTCACAAAACAGGAATTATTTTAGATGATAAAGTTAATAAAAACTTGAGTCATAGAGGGAAGAAGAATAAAAGAGCCTGACATCCAGAGAGTAATTGATGAGTTAGTTGATAAAAAGTAGCAAGCTACCAAATTGTCAAGCAAATATGGAATTTATATAGCATTTATGTAGCATTGATTTTATCAGCTTTAATAAAGTATCAGACTATGACTTAGTAATGGTCTATTTCATCACTGATGGCAACATAAACAATTTCACAGTAGCTTAAAGACTTGTTGGGAAGAACTAAATGCAACATAAATTGGGTTGGATTACAGAAAACAGCAACAATGGCAGCATTTATGCCACAACCTGCCAAACTATGCAGCAAAACCATCAGAAAACAAGTTGGTGATGTATAAACCCAGACTACGTCTCCAATCTTCTTCAATGCTATAAACCATTAAGATGTTTAAAGTCATTTGAATCAAACATACTAACCACTGCAGGACTCAGAACTAAACATGCTGATGCAGCCTTTAGCTTTTATGCAACAAAAATATAGAATATGCTTCCAGGATTGATCCCACTCTGACCTTTTAAAACAAGGTTAAGAACAAGGCTTACTTGATTTTATTTCCAAAATCAGTTTAATCTAAATTTGATTTGTCAATGCATATTGTTAACTTAAGCGCTTTGAGTTGCCTTGCCTATTAAGATAAAAACAGACTCCAAACAGTAAAAATGGAACTACAGAAAAGAAAGCATTGGGGGCATAATGACCAAGAAAATAGTGGGAGATTAGCTTTTAAACTTAAATGTCGTCAATATGATAAGTAGATGGCTTTAATTTGTAAATATATTGGCAGGGTATTATCTCAGATCATGAGTCAGAGTGAATTTGTTCCCTTATTGTCTGTTTATAGGCACCATATATCACAGGCTTTCAGTAGTAATCACCAGTGATGCAACAATCCCAGCCCATTAGGGTCATGACTCCTCAGCGCCGCCAGTTAAACACAGCTGTAGTCATAATGGCTTTGTGTTTGTGTGTGTGTATATTAGCGTTTTTGTGTGCATCTGTCTTACTCAGCGTTATCACTTCATTACAGGTGCGGGGTTTTTCACACAGCTCTGTTGTGTACTTTTAATGCATTTTTGTGCATGTGTGTGTTTGTGCATACAGAGCTGTTTGAACAACTGCAAGCACAGCACTCCACTGCTCTAATACATACAGCGGTGTCGCCTGACAAGTGCACTCAATCATGCTAATTTTTATACGAATGCAGCAATATTCTTGAAAAAAAAACAAAAAAAGTCAGTTTATCTCCTTGATCTTTTCTCAAAGGTTGACAGGTTATTTTGGGGTTTTACGTAAATATGTTTTATCATGCTAACAGAAAGGTCATGTAGCATTTTTTATTCTGTTTTGTTGTGACAAAACCAGGCAA
>CAEFZY010036179.1:0-14253 GCA_903066815.1 Brachyrhaphis roseni
GTTCAGTTTGTCACCTGCTGCCGCGATCGACTCAAAACCTTCCCGCGATCGACCGGTAGATCGCGATCGACCTTATGAGCACCCCTGGATTAGGGGAATGCAAAACAAAGCAAAACAGTCAGTGCAGCAGCAGCTTCAAGTTTCTTAAAAGTCTTTTAAAAAAATTAATAATTCGCAAGGATTCTGTTGTTTTTATTTCATAAACTATTTCGAACCGCTACCCCCCACCCCACCGCCCACTCTACTGATATTATAATTATATCTGATATGACTGACTTGTATTGTTGAAAAAATTCAAAAAGCTGAGCACTCTCAAGTTTTATTGTTTCTGCTTTGCACATTTCCTGGGTTTCTGTGTCATAGTTTCTTTTGTTCATTGTATATTTTGTTTATTATGGTAATGAGACGTTATGTTGTACTTTGGGTTTAGATTCCTAATACTGGCTAATTTGAGGTTTATTTTTAGAAGGTGGTTTATTAAGCACTTTCTCTAGTGTTTTAGTTTCATATCTTCTCTATGCTGTTCTTTATCTGTTCATTAAACTCACTTGTTCAGTAATTAAACTCACTAGTTTGGTTATCTTACTCCTCATTCTGCTATTACCAGTCTGTTCCTGTCTCTTGAGTTCTGTTATTAAACTCATATGTTCTCCATGGTTGTGTCACCCCTGTCTCTGCCTTTGGATCCTCTTTAAAAGCAAATCTTGAAACTATTTAAGGGAAACAGACTTCCCAAGAAATGCTGTAACACTAAACATTAATATCCAGGCAAACACTTTTTTTTTTCCTTTTCAGTTCCTATTATAGTACTTTTTCATCCATCCATCTTCTTCCGCTTACACAGAATTGGATAATTCTGTGTAAGCAGCCTAAGTAAGGATCCCCAGACTTCCCTCTCCCCAGCCACTTGTTCCTCTGTTGGCCTTCACAGGCCAGCAGAGGAACATCATCCCTCCAGCGTGTCCTGGGTTTTCCCCAGGGCCTCCTTCAGGGAGGCGCCCAGGAGGCATCCTGACCAGATGCCCGAGCCACCTCGAGTGCTCCTTCTTGATGTGAAGGAGCACCGGATGACCGAGCTTCTCACCCTATCTCTAAAGGAGAGCTCAGACACCCTACAGAGAAAACCCATTTTGGCCGATCTCATTCTTTCCGAAAAGCTCATGACCATAAATGAGGGTAGGAACGTAGATCGACCGGTAAATCGAGAGCTTTGCTTTTTGACTCAGCTCTCTCTTCACCACGACAGACCGGTACAGTGCCAGCTTCACTGCAGACGCTGCTCCAATCCGCCTGTCGATCTCCAACTCCATTTTCCGCTCATTTGTGAACAAGATTCTGAGATACTTAAACTCCTCCACTTGGGGTAGGACACCCCCCAGAACCAGAGAAGGCACTGTGCAATTGTTTAAATACAAAGGTCAAATTCTAACAAACATGAATAACAAAAATTAAATTTTTACCTAAAAAACAATCTTAGATAACTGAAGATGTAATTGATTTGAACATATTTCTCAGTATGTACCTAGCTGTGATTATTTCATGTGATGAGACGGTTGAATGTCGAGCTCAACTGCCATGTGGGTTTATGGTGTCACTGTGGGCTCAGGGAAGACTGTGCTGATTATAACAGCAGAGTTCTAATCAGCACAGTTGTCTGTAGAGAAAAGCTGCTACCACTGAATGAAGTCAGAGGAGGCAGTAGAGGGATTTAAACTGCAGAAGAAAATCACTGCACACACTGTCTGCTACATATTAATACATAACAAGTGTTTCTTCTCAGAAAAAGAGGAATGAATGAGAAAATATTTTCAATGTGTAATCGTATGAAGAAAAACTGAAAAACAAGTTGAACTAAAGTAGCCTTTATATTATGTACAATGGAAAATAATCTAATTTAAATGTAGTTTCAATGTTTACAGGATAACTTTTGCTGTACTCTCTTGGATTGTAGATGTTTTTAGATGGTAGATATCAGGTTTTGCCTTACCACTGTAACAACACATTACCTTTTAGAAAAATGTAACTTGGATTATTTAGTCTGTCTCACTGAAATAAAGATCACATGCAAGGACACACGTTTTTACTCTTATATTGCTTGCATGTCGAAAGTGTCCTTACGGCGGGACGTCCTCAATCCAACATGCATGCCCAGCACAAATAGTACAGCATAATGCAAAAATCAGGATGTTCCACCATCTGTGTGGAAGTATCTGGGTGTTACAGAGCAGAGACGAAATGTGACTGACTGGAGGGTTGCTGTGTTAACACAAGTTGACGAGCCACAAGATGTGATTTAGGAAGACAGCAGCTTGGTAAATACATCTCACCCACAGTTGAGGAAATCAATTACCTCTGCACTTCATGCAAATTACTGGCAGCATGAGCAGATACATCCAAATGATGCATTAAACAAGAGGCCATGAAAACATGTAGCTTTTTAACACCATGTACTGGGTGCAGAGGGAAGCAGTGGAGCACCAGGCCTGATGTAGAGCCTTTGATCACTGGTTATGACTTCATCATAGAAAACTTTAAGTATTAGATTCATCACAATTATGAAAAAAAAAAAAAAAAAGCAATCTTGTTTCATTTCCATCTATCCAGAACCGATGCTAGATCCAATCACACTAAAGGTGAAGAAAATGACTGAATTCTACTAACTAAGGCATATAAGCTTAGAAGAAATTAAGCTCCTCCTCCTTCAATGTCTTGATATCGTACTGCATTATTGAATCTGATGTGATTCAAATAATAAAGTCATCCATCTAATGAAGTATTTTCCCCCTGGATTTAAAATGATATTAAATCACTACTGAAGCGTCACTATTACAGAAGTACAGACTCATCTCCAATCTTCCATTCATCAGTAAAATTATAGAAAAAGATTCACTTCCTAACAATGACCAATTGCTTCAATGTCATTCAGTCTCAGTATTGAGACTGACCTGGTCAAAGTGTTCAATGACATCCATATGAACACAGACTGTGGACGAATCACAGTTCTGGTTCTGTTGGACCTCAGAGTTGACCATGACATATTTCTGAAATGACTGGAGATTTGGGTCGGACTCAACTGGTTCCAATCTTACATAAAGAACAGGGATTTCTTTGTTTCAATAGGAAACTACTCATCGAAGCAGACAGAAGTCACATATGAGATCCAAGGTTCAATCCTAGGACCCCTCTTACTCTCTATATGCTCCCACAGAAACAAAACTGAAGTTATTATTTTTGGACCCAAAGAGGAACGATAGAGTCAACACTCAGCTTCAGTTTTACAGATAGAAACTAGAGATCAGGCTGAAATCTGATCTGCCAGGTCAGAGTTCATCACTCTGACCTGAACCTTTAGAGACACATGAAGACAGTTACAAAGTCAGCCTTCTATCACCTGAAGAACATCTCCAGGGTTAGAGGACTGATGTCCCATCAAGATCTAAAGAAACTCATCTATCATGAGTTTTTTAGTGCAACATTTTTTACTGCAACAGCGTCTTTACAGGTCTGACTTAAAAATCAATCCTCCAGCTGCATCAGATCTGCTGCTGGGGTTCTGAATAAAAGCACAGTATAGTGCAAGGCATTCTGGGTAAATACAACCAAAACAAACATGTAAGTCCTACCACTGAGAGAATAGACTTTAAAATACTGTTGTTAATTTACAAATCCCTGAACGACTTAGCGCCACAATGCATTAAGGATCTGCTGTTTTATCAGCCTTTCAGTGTTCTCGGGTCTTCTAATTCTGGTTCTGGTTCTGTTTTGCATCAGAACCAAACATGGAGAAGCAGCATTCAGCTTCTATGCACCCAAATATGGAACAAACTTCCAGAAAACTGCAAAACAGCTGAAACACTGAGTTCCTTCAGTATACACAATAAACACAGAGGGTCTTTATTGTAAACTAGGGCATAAGATTTGACTTTTGTCTCATCAGACTAGAAAGGTCTCGTGGGTGGCTGACCTCTTGACAAAAGGCCTGGCTCAGTCATTGTCTCCAGCTCCCCTTGTTAGGATTTCAAAAGTGCAGTCTGCTGCTGATCATGATGATTATGCTGTGTTGAGTAATAAAACAAGGTAATCTCCTGCTGTGACTGACTTCAAAGATCTGCGTCTAATGAAGTACCCAGCTCCATGAACTGAACAGACACGCCTTGGAGCTCCTTCTGCCTCACATGTACAACAGAGAGCCTGCCCATGTTTATCTGGGATTTTACAGCGATGTTTTTCACATAAGGTCAGATTGGTCATATGAAGACATTCTGGGTATATACAGATACATTAAAGGTGACACGCTTGTTTAGTTATTTCACTTGAACATTGGGCAAGGATACAAGAGCTTTAGTAAGTGTATTATGACGTTACTTTTTACATTTAGTCTACACTCACAATGCAGCCTGAGGTGACCCAATTCCAATTTTTTGTCAAATCCGATTGTTTTCCCATGGCCATTCAACACTTCCAAATAAATGCGATCTGTATGCGATCTATAGTGTGAACTGCAAGCGACCTTAAAGTGTCCCACATGCACAGTAGAGGGCACAATAACATCACACATAGAGAGCGTGCTCAGTGTTTGGGGAAGTAAACATGGATGCTAACAGCTTACGATCTTGAAGTTGCTGCCCGACCAGAGCCAGGACGTTAACAATTTAATCCTCAAGTTTTTCAAAGGGTTTGGTTGGTTCAACACAGTGCAGCGTGAAAGCAAACTGCACCAGCTGAAAATGTAACAAATTTTGTAATTTTGGTCCCCAGCAGAACCGAGTCTACTGGACCATCAGGTGTGAAAACATCATAAAATTCCCTCTATTCTATTGGAGTTCTTTCACACCATATGTTGGATGTGCTTGATCTTCAGATTATCCTCTCAGGAGACGTTTTACTGTCTCCACTTCCTAAGCTGCACTGTGAGTATAAAAGTCTCAGGATTAACCTGAAAGATGTTATTTGTTCTCCTCCAGCTGTTCGGAACGACCGGAATAAGAAGAAGAAGGAAAGTCCGAAGCCAGAACTGGCAGAGAGCTACGAGCTGACGGTGGAGCTGGAGACCATCATTGAGAAGATCCGTAAGGCCCATCAAGAAACCTTCCCCTCCCTCTGCCAGCTTGGCAAATACACCACGGTGAGTGTTGGGCCGGAAGAGGCACACATTCCTCTTTACAGTTGGATCAATGGGGACCTGGGTGTTTTCATTCATTTACAGTATGTTATCTGACTCATGGAATTGTGCTTCTTGGATCCTGGCTAACAAATTTGCCATCAGCATATTGATAATCAATTTCTTGCATTTCGCTCTTAATCCCCATTTAATTCAGCTTGAGCCCCCAGTTGTACAATTATCATTGTCTGGACAAATCCTCCACAGAACCTTTTATTCTTTGCCATTAGGAATTGATTGGACATCAAGTGTGATGGAAGGTCAGTGGACAGGATCATTATATAACTAAACATTCTGACCTCAGGGTTTGTTCCTCCCACTACAGAGCATTAATTTAACCTTTATTTAAACTCAGAACTTACTGAGACAAAAAAGAAAAACAAAATAGTGTAGCAAAATAGCATCTTCAGATCCTCTACAACTCCTCTTCAACTTTTGACAAGTTGGAAAAGTTTGACTGATGCATCAAACCCAGCTTGCATTATTACCAGCTTATATAAATGTGCAACAGAGCGAAGCTGGATGTCAAAAATGCTTGTCAATGCTGGAGATGGCTTCATATTCCACTGATGTGAAACCCCCTAAACACGAGTCCCACCAATGAGTGATGGAAAGGCCTGATAGCGAGGGGAAACAGGCTCTTATAGAAAGATCTCGTCAGTTGAACACATCAGGCTCCAACAAATATCCAACAAAGCCCCATGTGGATCTGCTTTCCTTATCCACCCTGAGGGGCGGATACTGTGAAAAAGATGGAGGTCATAAAACCAACAGCCTCAACACTTTGTTACGCCTTGATAGGAAAATGTTTGGAGCTCTAAGATGGCTGATAGCTGGAAGACACAGATGCAGCAGCATTGAGATGGAGCTGACAGTCTAATAGGCTTGTTTTCCAGCCGACTTACATATAGATTACAGCTGACGGCTGTGAGCCATGATTGGCACCCCGCTCTGCGGTGGGATGGGCTGCGGGGCGTCTGGGGACTGATTTGGTGATGTTAGTTTGTGAGAAATCTCACACACCTGTCAGTCATTAGGGTTGAGTTGGCCTACTAACCCCACCCTAAACATGTTTATATGAAAATAATCAAAAGCAACAGAGGCCCTAATGAGCAATAATGTCTCTTATTACAGTGATGAGATCCATTCAGTCAGTGACAGTAGGTTTCACGGCAGAGCGGTGGAAGTGATGCTAAAGTAGGGCAGTCAGCAGCTTTTAGCTGTCTGCTGCGCACAGCTGCACATCGTCTCAGCGACAGTCAGCTTCCATCTTCATAACCACGTATTTCCCCCTTCTCAATACAAACACAAAGCTCCTAATCGCTGTAACTCTTCTTTGCTCCACCCTCATCCGTTTCTCATGAGACGTTTCTTCCATTTAGCTACGTAAACAGCCTGCATTGAGCTGAACTTCAAGGCTGAAAATAGTCAAACAAAAGAGGAAATATTGCTTCCCAGTGATGATACATAAGCTGGTGTTTGTTGTTTATTGGAGTCGACAGTCGGGCCTCCGATAAAGCTGTAATCTGGATCAGTGGTAATTATGCTTGCTCTCAGGCGTCGAGGAGTTCCTCATTATTTCAAGGGATTGGATCCTGATGCAGCTTTTGACTTCTCAACAGAAACAGAGGAGGAGCTCCGGCTTTCCGTAGATTAGGTTAAAGCTCCAATTATGTGGTGAAATATTCAAATCCTAGTCTGCGGTGATTTAGGAGTTCACTGGCGGGTTAGCAGAGATAGCTCCACAATGAATAACCCTCCGCTGACAGTGATGGTGATGAAAAACAAGCCTGGCACTTTCAAAGACAAACTAAAGCATTAGTCGTCAGCGAGGAGGCCGAGCGGGCGGCCGCCGCTGCAGAACACGCCTTGGCCAGATATTAGCCACATTACGCTTTGTCCGCTGTCTCCATCCATCTCAGGTGGCGGCTGCCTCCACAGCCGTCCCCCTTTCTGCATGTGTGCACTGGAGCCTGCTGATGTACCTCTTGGTGCTCGTTTCTACACTGCCAGGCTTTTTTTTAATGCAGCAACTTGTCTAATTTGTTTGGAGAAATGAACTTAAATGAAATTAGGATTCCCTGGTAACGTCCTTGTTTCCCTCTATTGAATTATGGGACTGGTGTAATTGACTGAGATTGCTGGGTGGGGGGAAGAAGGTTGGAGGAGGTTTTAAAAACCCCCAACAGTAACACCTCGCTACGCCCGGCTCGGCCCTGTTTTTCATTGTGCTTTCCCTCCTCAGCCAGAGGGCACAGCAAGATAAGTTGCTTTAATATCTGCCACGGTCACATTCTTCACCCTGTCCATTGAGAAACAAACACTCTGTTACCCACATCGCATCTCCACCTCCTCCCTTCCCATCAAACCGGACGTCAATCAGTGGAATGCGCTGTTGTGTGGACAGCAGCTCGTTGTCTGTGATTTAATACAGCCCTAATGTGGCTCTCACTTAACCCCTTAATGATCTTTTTCTCTCTTAACTGTCTGCTGCCTCCCTCTTCCTCCCATTGTCTCTGTGGTGGCCTAACAGTAGATTCTTTGAGTGTGACAGTGTCCAGCAGCTGCCTCAGGGGGACGGATGTACGCAGCTGCCTATCTCTGCAGTCACTTCACTGGCTGCTGTCCTCAAGGCCCCAGCCTCCTCCATGGGCTGGACCCCACATGCTGATTACACATTGGATGTTATATGAGTTTGTCACTTTTTCCAGTTGTTTCTTCTTCAGTAATTTATTTATGATGAACAAAATCAGTTTCAGAGCAACCCTGGCTTGTGGGAGAATGTTCCTGAGGTCATTTTAGTTTGTAGAAGAAATCAAAATGTTGACAGGAAAAATTACTTAAAGGGACAGTGTTATGTAAAGTTCTGTGTTTTGTTTTTTTTTAGTTTTATATTAGGTTATGATGTTATTCCCTCATCAAAAATGTCCCTGGAGTGCTGCCTTGATACTTTCATGCATGATTGAGGAATCATTTAATCGCCTGTGGCAACCATTGAGCTGTTCAAAATGCCTGGCTGCACCTAGCTCCGTCTTCGAGGTGCAGCTCCTCCTCAGAGCTGCAGTTTCCAAGCTTCCAAGCTTCTGAGCTGCTGCCTCACTGAGCAGCCCTCCCACACTAAGCTGTTACAGACTAGCCAGCAGAAATTAGCCAACGTGGTGATGAGCTCTACTGAGCTCATCATATATGAGATGCTTAACCATCTAACATGGTAAAAAATGTTTGATGGTTAAAAGAGGAATGATGTTGTGATGACTTCCAGAAGGAAGAGTAATAAAAAGAGCAGGAGCTTTTTAAAGTGACAGAAGCCTGATTTCAAGACATTAATTTGCTAAATCAAACACATAATACTAACCCCTTTAATTTGTTCAAAGAATGGACTATGTCGCTGGTTAAATATTCTTAGAATCTAGAAAATAGCCATTTGTCAATAAACTAAATACAGAAGTTAAAGTGTGGTGTATTTTCCAGGCATGTGCCATTTTATAACACAATAATGTAAATATGTTAACTTTAGTTGTTATGAAAATGCTGTATATATCAAATATGACTTAAAAAACTGAATGCCTTCAAATTGGGCCTCTGTCACTTTAAGAAGCTCTTGCTCTTTTTGAAACTCCGCCTTCAGGAGGTCATCACATCATGGCTTGTCTATTAACCCTTTAAAAACATTTAACAATGTTTTTACCAGCATTTCATTGAGAATTAGCTCCTATTATGAGATCAGCAGATGCACAGTGCAACCAGGTGTTTCCTAATTGCTGAAGGCTAGTCTGAAGGAGCTGAGTTTCAAGGGTAAAGGCTGATTTGTGAGGCGGAAGCTCAGAATCTTGGAAACTGCACCTGGAAGGTGGAGCTAAGTCCAGCCAGGCGTTTTGAACAGCTGAATGGTTGCCATGAGAGACTGAGGGATTCCCCAAAAATCCATGAAAGAATCAATATAACGCTCCTTGTATGTTTTTGATCAAGGAATGACATTATAACATGATGTAAAGCTAAAAAAAAAAGTTAATTTTACTGCCCCTTTAAAAGCTTACCTTTCCTCTCTGATCCTCTGTTTCTTCTCACTAAACTGTCTGAGAACATTTACCTTCCACTTTTTTCATTTTCTTCACTGCAGCTTCATCATCTCCAGCCTCCTTAGTTCCACTCCTGTATTTGTGTCGATTCTCTGCTGTATAGTTGTACTAATGGCAGTCCCAGCTCACTGCTACCTGTCATTGCTGTGTCTCTGCATCCCGCCCCTGCTCACTGACACCGTTGCCCTCATTACCGCAGAGCGCCGCCACCCGGCTCAGTGTTTCTGAGAGCTCAGGTCGTATGGAAAATCTTGACTGTATATTACTATGATGTGGAGCAGAGCCACGAGGCCCAGTGAGCAGATCGTTAGCAGCAGCTCCTTGTCCTAACTCCCTGTGTTTGTATGTTGCAGAACTCGAGTGCAGACCACCGTGTGCGGCTGGACCTGGGCCTGTGGGACAAGTTCAGCGAGCTGGCCACCAAGTGCATTATCAAGATCGTGGAGTTTGCCAAACGAGTGCCTGGCTTTACAGGGCTGACCATCGCTGATCAGATCACACTTCTGAAAGCTGCCTGCCTGGACATACTGGTGTGTGTTTCTGCTTTTATTCTGAAAGAGCACGCTTGTTTATCACTATTTGTTTTTTCTGTTTCAAAGCTGATCTACCAATTTCAAATAAGTATCTCTTTTGATGCTGAAAGTGATCAAAGTGTGCTTTGGTCAATATTAATATTTTAATCCCAAAGGAATTGAACATATTTATACACAAATTGACAACTAACAGTAAAAATTTTGCATCAACACAATATTATTACATTTTGTTTTGGTGCAAAGGGACAGGTCAGACTTTTGAAGTTGGGTTCTATGTTAAGGTTATGACCAATAAATATGGTTCCTGCAGTAGATCACCCCTCCTCCCTTTGATGAATCTAACAACTGGCCAGACATCCATCGTCTGTTCCTGCTTGTCCTTGCAAGGTTGTGGGGGGCTGGTGTTAATCTCCAGCTGTCATTGGGCGAGAGGCAGGGTCCACCCTGGACAGGTCACTGGTCCATCAACACAGAGACACACAGGACAAACGTCCATGCTCACTATTTAGAGAGACCAGTTAACCTAACAGTCATGTTTATGAACTGTGGGAGGAAGCCGGAGTACCAGGAGAGAACCCACGCATGAAGAAAAACCACAGGCTGAGATTCAAACCCAGGACCTTCTTCCTGCAAGAAAAACAGTAGGACTGACTGAGCCACCATCTAGACTCAATGGTGGCGAGTCTAGATGGTCTACCACCCACCAACTGAAAGTTGGTGGGTGGTAGACTGCTGACAGCCAAGGTCTTCAGTGTAGATAAAACCAAAATACAAAGTTGTTTGTAGATAAAAAGAGCATTTACATGAACTGCTGTGACATCTTGTAGAACTTTGCTCCTGGTTCTGCTCTGAATCTTGTATCTGGAATCTAATCACTGCTTTTGAAGTAAAGACTTCTGGTATAAACAGCTTTGTTTATACCAGAGCGCCTGGAAGCTGCTCGTATTTTCATATGCTGATTGGGAAAAGGTTCCACTTTTACACAGTGCCGCCATGCATCAGCTGTAGTTGTTATACCAGACCACTATGTGGCGCTGTGATTTTAGCATGTCATTGAATGAACATGCACTTCTGACTCTTAGCTTCCACCTCACTGTACCCCATTTCTGTCTTCCAGGAACCAAGTGCACATGTAACAGATTCCTCATCAGAAACTGAACAGGTTCAGTAAGCACAACACAACACCGTGATCTGCCATGTGTAGAACAAACCCCATGGCTGTGTGTAGGGTCACACCTGCGGAGTGCTTCACACCTTCATGGGAGGTTTTACAGAAAAGTTTCACTCAGACCTGATTTAAAAAATGCTGATGTGAGAGAATCCAGTCACTGGTGTAAACGAGCCACTGTTCAGCTGAAGAGTGGCTCCATGTAAATGGGAACCTAAGATAGTTAACTATCGACGGTCAATACTTCTCAACAAAAAAACTATTCTGGATGCACCATTTGTCTGATTGCTTGGTTAAAATAGACAACAGTTTGCTTGACTGTTGTCAAGCAAACTGTGGCAGCGAATGAGGGCAGCGAAAAAAAGTCATTTTTTCGCTGCCCTCATTCCTTTCTTCATCTATCTGCATTTCCTGATTGGATCAGACTGACAAAAAGCCCAAATAGCTTTTAATGATGCAACCAATCTGGAAAAGTGGAAATCTCCCTCAAATGTCATTTTGAAAACATTTTTTCTTTTCATAACAAAACAAGATAAACTTACTTTAACGATAATTATTAGTACAACATTAGCAGGTATGAACTGCACTTCACAGGGAATTGCACTGGAATGAATTGGACTGTATAGAATCGGACTGAGTTATTTTGTGAGCGATGGGATTTAAACTAGATGGCTCTGGTTTTAGTGCGATGCCCTGAGGAGACCTTTGCAGGGAACTGCCTCTGTCTGACTGAACTTAACTGAACTGATTAGGGTTCTTGTTCTCCTTCAATTTGAAACAATCTTTTCATTTCTTCAAATAGCATTCTGAGTTAATTGCTTAGCTCTCCAGAGGAAATGCCATTTATCATCCAACTCAGCTCCCATCAGGCCATCCTGATTGAGGGTTTGTTTGGTCTGACCAGCCGGAGTCAGACACGTCAGATTACTCACCACGTCTGTCAATTCAAAACTTATGGAGAGTAAATGTCTGTAGTGAGCATTTTCTCTGTCTAAACTGATTTAATATTTAAGATGGTTTGTGTGTGGGTGTGTGCGTGCGTGTGTGTGTGTTTCTTATATTGTCACTGATGACCAGTCAGTGGCTCTGTGTTTGTTAATGATAGTGTGTTCTTTATTGAGCACAGATGCGGAAATGTCTGCAGGCTGCTGGGTGATTGTCTGTCATTTAGCAGTTGTTAAGTGAAGCGACATGCTGTAGTAATGGAGCTGCAATAATGAGATGGAAAACGGCAAATGGCTGATTCTCTTCCCCTCTTGTTTCTGTCATGCATACTGGAGTGGGAGGCGGACGGGGGGTGGTTAGTGGGGGAAGGTGGGGTATTTAACATTCACTGCACAGACAGGGGGAGGAGGGAGAATGTAGAAACACCTGATGACAGGTTTGTTATGCATTTTATATTTGTGACCTCTAGGGCTCTATTCTATTTTTAGAAACAATCAAGGTCATTTTTATTGTTTTGGATCTGGACATAAAATGTATTATGTTGTCGTCCTGACAACATAATGTCAGTGTTTATACACTGACATTTTATTATCGCCTTAAGTTCTTTTGTCAGTCATGTCACAAATATTTATATCATGAACATATACAGTAGCTCTATATTAATTACTATCATTGTTTTTTGCTGTCCCAGGTAAACATGTGCATGTGTAGAGCAGTGATGCTTGACTGTTAGAAAGTCAAGCATCTACTGAAATATTTCTTATCATGGAATTGAAATAAATGTCCCTAAATAAGGTTGGACATTTCAAATTGAAACTGGGTTTCTGCCGTTAAAAGAGAATGTGTCTGCCATATGACAATATGTTTAGTTTTGCTTCTGCTCAAAGCGAAATACAAATGTTGGTGAGACTTGTTGAAAAAAGAAATGCTTAAGACTTCAAGGTGACACTTTCAGAAGCTCAGAAACAGGTGGATGTCTAGAAGAGGCTGCAGATGAAATAGCGGTGTACATGTATCCGACCTTTTGAACACTGTGCTTCCTGTGATGTGGGGAAGTGCATTATGCAGTTTAACTGTATAAACATAACTATGGCTTTAAAAAAGAAGAATGCCCCCCTTTTCAAGATAAAGCCAGCAAAAGACGTTGAAAGAAAGAATAAAAACTCCTGGCTTCTTTGAAGACGTTCGTTGGTTTAAATCTCCGCTCCCTGATTTTTGAGGATAGTGGATTCCTCTGGTTCAGAGAGGAAGGTTCAAATATAAAGTAACAATATGCAACATTATGTATCCAAGGTGCAAATTGGTGTTTCATGTGAATGTTTCAATATAAATGTTATGGCCAAGAGAGAGGAGGACAGAGAAGAAGAGGAAGGAAAAAGCAGACGACTGGTTGGCCGACAGGAGTGACCGGGTCAGAAAAGGTCTGAGATCATGGTCTCATCCTTCAGCTGCATTCAGCAGAATTTATTTACTGTTTATGTGACTCTGAACACAAGTGGTTCTACTGGATTCTGTTAGTAGGTTGTAATTTTCAGATTTTTATTTGTGTTCCCCTTTTCACCTCGCAGTAATAATATACTTTGTGTTGCTCTGTCACATAAGATCCCAAAAATATCACAGAAGGTTGTAAAATGACAAAATGTGAAAAAACTGAGGATAGTTTTGCAAGGCTCTGTACTGACACCATCTTTTTTCAAGCATTGTGGTGCATTTCTCACAACAGTCTGAACATTTGCACAACAGCAGGTGCATTTCTCCAAACAACTAACTCAAACTGCAAAACCCGAAATATAGAAAAAAGAAAAAGTTTTCATGTTAATAAAAGTTTCAGCAAAATAAAAAGTTTTAACAGAATGTTTGTGACCCAGACAGCCAAAACCTGAACATGTTTTCATTATGACAGTCCACTCTCTTTATGTCTGAGTAAAAAAAGTTTGATATAAGTGACAACACCTGAAAATGCTCATGACATATACTATTTGCGCAGCCATTTGAAATCTACAGTAGCACAAGTTATTCACAAAACTGAATATGATGCTTCATATTTTCACTGCATCTGTGCTGTGGGTAGTGACTGAAGAACCAGATTGTTATCCGCTCAGAAATAGACAGTAACTCTTATTGTACAGCCATATTTACTCGATCTAAAATATCAGAAGACATGAATTGTTCTATTATCAACATATGTAGTTATGGATGTATCGTCTAATACAAATGGCCTGGAAATGCCTTGGCATTACCCTGGAGGAGTTAGCACATGTGGCCTGGGAGAGAGAAGTCTGGGCCTCTCTGGATGGATGGATGGATGGATGGATGGATGGATGGATGGATGGATGGATGGATGGATGGATGGATGGATGGATGGAT
>CAEFZY010036180.1:0-16155 GCA_903066815.1 Brachyrhaphis roseni
ATTCAATGGACGCACACAATAGAACGAAGTAATAAACAAGTCTGCCTTGAGAGCCGCACCACTCAATACTCAGATCCTTGAACGAGATGTAGCAAATATGAACGGGAAGCCACCCAGTGGCTGAAATAAATTACTACATTTAAAACACTTTAAGAAAGTGGTCCATATATAAGGCGCACCGGATTATAAAGCGCACTGTCGGCTTTTGAGAAAATTGGATGCTTTTAGGTGCGCCTTATAGTGTGGAAAATACGGTAAGTTATGCAAAAGCCTCGGTTGTGGACTTCACAGTGACAACAGCTGACTAATGGTGTAAAGTAGAAGATTATGGGAAAGTAATTTCGAGGTTGAAATTTACATTAAAGGTTGTGCTTAGGAAGCAGGTTATCATCTCAGAAGATCAACCCAGGGAGGTCGACTCTGGTCATCTGCATGCTTATCTAAACATTTATAACAATTTGAGTTAAAGCAGCAACCACAATGGAGAGGCTGGAAGAAATCTAGCCTCAACATCATGTCTGCATGTAGATTGCCAACACCTAAAATCTGATTAGACTTCTGTATGTTGTGATTTTTGGAATAGATGTGTTTTTTTAATATTGACTTTTTTTTCTCCAGTTAACAGTCATTAAATTCATTGTCTAACTTTTACGCTTTTCATTTATTTCTCCACAGTATTATTGTCTATCTGCTCCCTTCTTTGTGATCCAAATCCAGACGACCCTCTGGTTCCAGAGATTGCTCATACATACAAAGCTGACAGGGAAAAGTGAGTGCATTCTGACTTATTGATTTTTTGTTTTTGTTTTTAGAGAAATAAACTTTAAATCAGATGTGTCCAAAGTGTGTCCTGAGGGTCATTTACTGCCCTTGAAATAATTTTGTGAGGCTTTTGACCACTTGGACAAATTCTCATTTAATATGTTCAATAACTAATTAGCTGGTTTTACTCAAATGACGCCTTTGGTGCACCCAGGGATTAAACTTGGCTAACTGCAGCGAGTGTTTGCAAAGAGTGTGACCCGCTTTCTGTTCTTGTTGCTGAGAACCATTTAGAAATAAATTCTAGATCAGATCTATTCATCTAAAAAATTTTCTAAAAAAAAAAATTTTTTTTTAAATTAATTAGGCAAATATAAGATACCTATTTTATGCTTTGCCTCCACAATGTACCCATTTCTTTCAATAGTCTACTTTGAACATTTCAACAAAATATGGCATTTCCAGTTTATTGTTGGAACAATTGAAAATTTCATGGTAAAATCATTTCCCGATTAAAAAAATAATAATAATAATGACATTATTGGGCCCTGTAAGTGCTTTTAACTTGAGGTTTTTGGACACCACTGGTTTTAAAGAGTACAGTATCCAACTTGAAACCAATCTAAACTGTTGCTTGCTTTTCCAGATACAACAAACTAGCAAGAGAATGGACACAGAAGTATGCTATGTGAGAACAGCAGGGAGATCAAAATACAAATGAGAACAAAAGAACCCACAAAGGATTTGTTACTTGATACAAATGAACAAAGGAGATGAGGGAAACGAAAAGTTAAAAACAAAACAGCCCACATTTTGAGAAGGAAGCGATCCAATGCGGTACGGTGCCTCTTGGCTTTTGGTGTGCTGAGCTGCTACAATGTGCTGTCCTTCATTACTGGTATAGATCTGCACAGCAGGACCTGGCGGCCTACTTAAAGCACTCCCATATGGAATACTGGAATTTCTTTACAGTCCCTGATGCCTCACTCAGACTGTAAACTGGTAGTCATTCTGTTATGATTATCACCGTTGCTATTCATACGCTTCATTCTCATTGTCATGCAATTGTTCTGCAGAGATGCAAACTCTTCGGTCTAGGAGAGTGGCTTTTCCTTCATTTCAGAGGTACTACATGCACCCTACTGGATTTCTTCTTATTTCTGTACTTTCATGTATTTAGTGGCCTTTCTGTGTTAGACTGTTTAGTAGATGTGCAATTGAGACAGAATGTTTCTTGGTGAACACAAAATGGCACAGCAGATTGATTATTTGTTGGCAGTAACTGTCTCTACCCCAAAATAATGTGAAACTCAAAAAAAAAAAAAAACTGTCTCAGTTGTCCTCAGTAATTGAAACTCAAAAATAATTTTACAGATTTTTAAGACACTGGAGAGCTACTGTTTTACAGTCAGTGTTCTGGGACCCCGTGGGCTAGATTTCCATCCATCTCCTTTCACACACATTGTCATTGCACTTGTATACCGGTCACTGATCTTTTCATTGTGCAAAAACAATACTACTGTCATTTTGTGTTATGTAGCTACAAACACGGCTAGTCCTCCACTTACTGCTTCGCTGTGCTCCACCCCGTTGGTACAGTTACTCAGGTATCTAACCAAGTTATCAGACTTGACGAGCATCGAGCCATTATATTATCTTCCCTTTATGTACAGTGCTCATCTCTATTCACCTTAGAAAAAAAAAAAAAGAAGAAGAAGCCAATTTTTCATGAAGAGGCAATGTGTTGCGCACAAATAAATTCTGTGTAAGAAGTACTGTCATCCTCGCTCTCCCTCGGCAGGACTTTTGATATTATTCATCAAAGAACACCAGGATTTCATGAGCTTTCAGATGTCATAATGAGACTTACACGCTACTGTTTTACTGTAATAAAAGGGCCCTCTAGTTTATGGTGGTGTCCCTTGTTGGAGAGGAGTCTGTGCAAAACTTTGCCATTATAAGTCGTGAGCATTTAGTTACTTGACACGTTAAATATGATGACACTATAAATTGCTTTAAACAGATGATATGAAGCTTTGTTTTTTTTTTCTTTGTCATGTTCATGAGGGGTCTGCAAAGTTTTATTTTGGAATTAACTGACAGTAACACATTTTGTCTGGGTTATACATATGTCACTGTATTTTTGAAAGCTTTTAGTTTTAGGCTTATTATTTTGTTTTCTTTATGTCACAAAAACTGAACGTGATTGTGAGTGTCATGATGTCATATTTTTAATATACTCCACTGCTGGACAAGGCAGATAAGAAACATTGTGATTGTGTCTCATTATGCTGGTGCTGCCAATATAAAGGGAAATGATTTTTTTCTGCTATTGAGGCATTATTGAATAGGTTTAACACAAGGAAGGTGCATAGTTAAGCATGACTGATTGTAGAAGCTTTGTAGATTTAACACTGAATTAGGCACGTAACTTAGATTTTTATTAGCTATTGTTACAGAAGCCAGTTAAAAACAAGTCCTAGAAAAACAATGCATTCTAAAGTGTTAAAAGTATATTCTCTATATGCAGTGAAAGGCTTAGCTGCATGATCCAGTTGCTCTATAAATTCAGTTCAAGTGCAGTCATCTATTTACATGTTCCAGCTGTGCAGCTCAATTCGCCCTCAAGTATAAATACGAGCGATGCCACATTTAATTTCTCTGTCCAGCGTGCTCCGTAGAATTTTTATAGGCAGCTTTGGCATGCTTTGCACTCTGGAGAACCTTCTCACAGCCATTTGCCAGATATCAGGGATTTTGTTACATTTCATCTGCCTAACACCTCAAACTAAAACATTTTTTAGCCTTAACCCTCATTTTTATATATCCGGAGGATGTGTCGTTAACTGTAAATTAGCTGTCAAGACTTTAGCCCCAAATTGGGTTGTTCGTCCCGTTAAAAGAAACGGGAACCTGCTTGAACA
Source organism: Brachyrhaphis roseni (assembly GCA_903066815.1). Lineage (NCBI taxonomy): Eukaryota > Metazoa > Chordata > Actinopteri > Cyprinodontiformes > Poeciliidae > Brachyrhaphis > Brachyrhaphis roseni. The sequence continues at coordinate 3,687 of CAEFZY010036180.1, forward strand.
GTACTAATGTCATGGCTTTGTCGGAATGCAGAACCTGCCTTCACGCATCTGAAGATTTGGAGTAAATTATACTTCAACTGCCACCGTGAACCCACATGTCTTTACAGATAGAAACAAGATAACTAATGACATTGTTATAACATGAAAATAAAGTTCATCTTGGTTTACTACAGTCTGTTTTGGTGTTTGTGTGTTTATACGATGAGTTTTACCAGGCCAATGATGGTGTCGAAAGAGGCAGAAATATTTCACATTAAAAACATTTCACATAAATTGAAGGTGTTAAGGAAACTTGTGAGCTGTTAGTCATGCAAATGTGGCCTGTATGAAACTGTCAAGATGAACAAGTCCTGTGTCCAATTTGCTAAAATCCAAAGAGGGAAGTTCAGACATGTGAATGAAGACTCAAGTTGTTTTGTTTGACCTACATGCAAAACACTTTGGGTGGCAGAACATCAACACCTTCTTGGTGACAGGTTGGTGGCAACATGATACAAGCTAAATGAAGGGCAGTCCTGGAAGAAGTACCTGTTAGCGCCTGCAAAATACTTGGGATTGGTGCAGAATTTCACCTCTCAGTGGGAGGATGACACTAAACATGCAATAATTTCCTTGTGCACTTCAGTGATGACGTCTAAATAAAATCTTCAACTCAAGGTTCACCACCGAAGTTCCCGATAACTTTGGCTAATATGGAACTGAAATTATTTAAATGTTTCTTCTTTTTTTTTTTTTTTTTGCACAACAAAGTGTACTTCTCATCTTAAATGTTTGTTTTGCTACCTAATTAAAGAAATGCCGTTGTGGTTCTTAAACTTTACCAAAAAGTAAATATTTTTTTATTGGCAGTCTTTTTAAAACCTGGTGTATTCTTTGCAGTGTTTTTCAATTCTACATGTTTTTGTATCTAAGTACAAATAAAAACTATTTGAATAGTAAAGACTGTCATCCCCTGGCCAGATCAAGGCATGTTCATATGTCAGAACGGCCTAATAAAAGTCCTCACTGAAATCCAATTGAGAACCAATGGCGAGACCTCAAAACTGCCAGCCAGTCTGAGCTCTATTTTGAAACACAGGTTTCTCCAAGGAAAACTGGTAAAAATCCTAATTACAATAAAAGTAATTTTACACATATTGACTTACGGAGCCGACTATATATTTTTTATGTTTTTATTTGTGCAGCTTGTGTTGTTTTAACGCATAAAACCCATTGAAGTTTGTAGTTGGGGAAAAAAAATAATAGTGAATACTTTTGCAGATCCCGCACGAAACTTTATTTGAAGTGTATTTAGTTTTTGTAACTCGGGGGGCCTTTAAAACGTTTCTTGCCCATGGGGTGTCTGTTTCCAGAGGGCCACTGATGACCTTTTACCGACGCACACTGGGGTACATTTGATTAGCAAACTCGCATGCGCGGCTTTTACGGGGGCAGAACTGCACATTTTAAAAAGGGGAAATATTCGTCTATAAACCAATTCTCTTGAGAAACAAAGCGGTGCTTCTTAGAAATGATTCGGACAGGACATAAAATTACAGTCATATATATTATCAAGCGTAAACATGTTGAGGAGCCCCGCCATCCGGGAGTCGCGGCGCCTAATATGGAGCACACCCTGGGCGAATGAAGTTGAAAATCAGCATCGCTGCCACTCCTCCTGTAGGAAGGGCGCAGCCCGCAGAGAGCTAGCTGCCTAGCTGTACTCGGCAAAAACGATGGCTGTTAACCTCAGCAAAAACGGCCCTGCGTTAACAGCTGCCTATAAAGAAGTAGTGGATGAAAAATCCGACACGAACTGGTAAGGGGTGCCACCTTTAAAGTGGCGCTAGCGCCTCACAAGAGGGCGGGTTAGCTTACAATGTTTGCTAGCTTTTGAGTGTGTCGTCAAATAAGTTGCATTGAATTTGATTAACTTACGTACATGGTAACTTGATTTCTGTTAGTATGTGTTTGTTGGGATTTATGATAATAATAATAACCTCAATATAAATTGGAGTTCTTCTCATGGGAAGGATTATCAATCAACTGATTGGCAGTGATGTTTAAGGTTTGGAATATGCTAACCTAAAAGCTGGTAATCAGGAATGTATCTAATTTTAGTGAGATGTTATTTCATGTATATTTGTAGCACTTGTTAAATGATCTAATGAAGTATATGAGGTAAGACTTTCACCTAATTCACCCACTTCCTGGCGAGATAGAGGCTAAACATGACTGAATATGTGAGAGGCAAATTCAGAGACTTCCTCTTTCAGATAACAAACCTCACAGCGCTGAAACTGCCTCTAGATAGAAACCTGTTGATGGGTGTTTAACACTGACCTGAATTACTTAATCCAAAGGGAAAATTGCTCAAGGGATCCTTTATTGCTCGGTCCTCCCTCTAAATATATGTTCTGAATGTTTCCCTGTGTTTATTTCTTTTAAATCTTTTTACAGCCCTCTTTCACTAGTTAACTAGTTATTTTTCTTCCCGTGATGCTTTGCAGACTGGGTAAAATAAAAGGAGAATAGGGATCTGACTTTGCTTTGACTACTTTCGGAGAGAGCTGGTTTCTGATTCTAAGAAGAAGTAGCTTGCACTTTGCAAATAGGAAGGAAGTGTATTTTCAGTGTTTGCCTTTGGTTAAAACGTCACTGATCTGGCTTCCCCTGTCCGATACCGATTTCTGATCCCCCCCCCCCTTTATGATATATTTCACTTAAAAAAGAAAAGTGTGACCCATTTGCTTTGATAAAAGTTTTAAATCCAACAGAAAATAATCAGTTTATAAGATTATCCCATTGGAATAATTAGTTAGTATATACTTTAGTATAGCACCAAACTGTTGGTACTGCACTGTATACAATTAGGGAAGATTTTAGTGTTGATTCATATTTATGAAAAGTAGTTAAACTGATATTGTTTGAATACTTTCAGTGACCCAGTCTGTGTCATTGATGCAGGTCTAGTTAAAACCTGGCAGATACGTCTGTCGTCTGCTTTTCATTTTTCTGCTTCCGTTCAATCTGCAACATGTAAAACACACAAAGAGCTCAAGAATAGTTAGATTCGCCAAGCAAATAGAATTATATGAAACCTTTCATTAAGACAAAGGCCAGCAGCCTAGAAAGATCGCTAACATGTCTGTTTCTAAAGAGGATTAAAACTGCAGCAGCCGTATTTACACAACTCTACTTCCCTAAAAGATCTTGTGTGAAGAGGGGCTTAAGTGTCATGAACGCTTAAAATGGATTATTGAGTGATAAAACACTGTACGTCCTTGTGTTTTCCACAGGGCCTTGTTCACGTACGAGGGAAACAGCAATGACATTCGCCTGGTAGAAAAAGGAGGTAAATAACCCAGTTGTTGTTGTTATCAAATGCATGTAGGAATGTCTCTGTCAGCATACAGTCGTGGTGCTTGAATCTGGGCACAAAAGAACTGCTGGTCTTTGCTTTCTAAAGCCCAACGTTTCCAAGAGGGGGGAAAATATGTCCACATTTGCACAACAAACCACAAGAAGCCATTGAATTCTTCCACAATGTTTGTGTATCAGATGGAGGCCTGGAGGAGCTGGTTGAAGAGCTCAACAGTGGAAAAGTGATGTACGCTTTCTGCCGGGTCCAGGATCCCAATTCCGGTCTGCCTAAATATGTCCTCATCAACTGGGTTAGTGCTGCGTGGTTCTGTCCTGCATTTGATTACACGTGACGTAGTCACCACTTGTTAAACGCTCCAATAATGGTTTATGTTTCAGACTGGAGAGGGTGTAAAAGATGCCAGGAAGGGAATATGTGCAAACCACGTCAGCGCCATGGCCAATTTCCTTAAGGTAATCGTGACTGTTTGAGGCTACGTGAAGTATGAATCTTTTTCCGTTTTTTTTTTTTTTTTTTACCTCAAAATATCAGCAAAGGCATCTAGTTTTATCCTGAATTGTTTCCTGTCAGCACAGCTGATGAGAAAATTGCCATCACAGGATTGGCAAAAACTTTTTTGAATTTTAATTGTTTATTGAAAGTTTGCACTTCTTAACATCTGGGTATTTAGTAATTGCATGTCTTTAGCTGTGTAAAACTGTAGTTGACCTGAAATTATGATTCTACCTAATGAGACTAAACAAAAAGGGCAACGTTGTCCTCCTTTTTATCACTGCAGCCAGTTCTTATGGTAGAAGTGAGTTAGCCTCAAGGTTATGCAATATTAGCGCTATTTAATTTGTAGTTCTGCTGCTGGCAGTTGTAGCTTCTGAAAATATTATGGTAGTAAACAATTTGTGGCTTTGGAAAAGCCCTAGAACATTTTCACATTAACTTAACTATAAACCTTAATATACTTTAAGCAATAGATCAACACAAAGTAACACACTTTTTGAAGTTCAAAAAAATGATTCATGGTTTTCTAAATATGTTTGCAAATTTTTTGAGGTACGTCTTGGCTATTTTGCCTCTGGAGACAGAAATGTTTGCCTGTTTTTCTATGCAAAATACTAGAGATGTGCCGATCAATCAGCTCAGAAAATCGGTATTGGTCAAAATTGAAATTGGTTAGGCTTTTTAATGAGCAGTGATCGGCCAGAAAACTGCCGATCACTGAATCTAATGCCTCAATCTCATCATCATGTCTTAGCCTTGGTCTTTCTGAAAGTGACTACTTCCTGTGTTATTCACATGGCAGCTGTTTGTAGCAACATTTTCACTGGATGGTACTTTCAAAATGTGGTTGTGCGCTGAAAGAGCGTTATCTTTTTCTTTCCCGTGATTTCAGGGGGCCCATGTCACCATCAATGCCAGAGCAGATGAGGATGTGGAGCCTGAGGCGATCATGCAGAAGGTGGCCAAAGCTTCAGGAGCCAACTACAGCTTCCACAAGGAAGCCTCCAACCGCTTTCAGGACAGCGGCCCTCAGGGGCCCGTGGTATGCTCCCTCCCCAACAGCATAAGTCGTACAGAGATCTTAACACTTGGACATTTTTATCATTACACACTGTAGACAGTTCTTAATATTTTACTTTAAAGTTGCAGTATGTAACTTTTATAAAAGATGGGGGGTATTTTGTTTTTTTTTTAACATCTGACAAAACTGTCACTATGTCGTGAAAGTATACGATGAGACAGATAATCTGTGAAAAAATCAGCAGAAATTCAGAGCCAGGAGGGTCTCAGTACTGTCAGTCATGTTTGTGTACACTCTGCTCACACCCTGTGTTTGCTCTCTGCCCATAACGGAGCCAGTCACGATTGCTCAGGCTAGTTAGCATAGCCACTGATGACTGCAGATGAGCAGTTCTTCTGGAACGGTAAATTGTGTCTCTGCCATTTGTACATTTAGCAGCGCGTACACAAAGGTGACAGATGGCACTAATGCATTCCTCCTGGCTCTGATTGGTTGTGTTTGGCACTAAGAGGATTTGGAGGAGCTTGATATTTTTATTTATTTATTTATTTTTCACTTATTATCTTCCTCATACTGTCATAAAATAGTGACTTTTAACAAATATGTAAAAAAAAAAAAAACATACTTTTATAAAAGTTACATACTACAGCTTTAATAAATCTAAAACAGCTAAAACATAGAGGTAAGGTGCTTTGGTGTCTGGTTTAACTAACACTTTGCATCACTATGGATTTTATGTACCGTATCCGTTTTATGCTTCTGGTGGGCGACTGTGGCTGTATGGTAGAGTAGTCGTCTTGCGATCGGAAGGTTGTAGGTTCGATTCCAGCTTCCTCCTGCCACATGTCGATGTGTGCCTCTGGGCAAGGCACTTAACCCCAAATTGCCTACCGATCTGCGTATCGGTGTATAAATGTGAGTGCGAGTAGGTGAATGTGAGTCTAGTGTAAAGGGCTTTGAGTGGTCAAAATGACTGGAAAAGCGCTATGTAAGTTCAGTCCATTTACACAGTTTTTGTGCATGCTTTTGTCTCCCCTCAGGGTTCAGTGTACCAGAAAACCAACGCCATGTCAGAAATAAAGAAGACCAATAAAGACAACTTCTGGGCACAGGCAGAGGTACATCAGTTGTAGAACCGTTTCCATGGAGATCTGTGGAGGTTCACTCTGACCTCCCTCAGATGGTGATTTCATCAACTGATCATCAGTCTTGTGCAGATTCTGCTTGCACACTGAATCTGCTTGGTTGGCACCATGGAAACATTTTGTGTGTAGAAAAAAAATGTCTAAGTGCCTCTATTAGTTTAAAAGGAAGTGCTAAATATTTTTGAACTATATTGAGGCTCCTAAAGGTTTTTGAGGTTGAAGTTGTTTATGGTAGTGATAAGACTCTCTCTTTCTGTTTTTAATGATGTCAAATTTCAAACGAATTCTGATCTGTTGGGTTTTTAGAAAGAAGAGGAGAAACGTCGCCAGGAGGACCGTCGCAAGGCTGAGGAGGAGCGTCAAAAGCTGGAGAGGGAGAGGAAAGACCGAGAGACCAAAGAGGCAGCGCAGAGGGATAAAAGGGACAAGGAGAGATCTTCTCAAATCGATCAACAAAAGTAGGTAGCGTGTGCTCTGGTTCTGGCTTATTCATAACAGCATCTTTTAACAGGATCCTCCTCCTGTTTTCATGGCAGGAAGTATCAGCAGCAGCTGGAAGCTGAGAGCAAAGAGCAGGAAAAGCAACGCTGGGTGAGTGTCTGACTCTGACAGCCAATCAAATGCTTTTCAGCTCTTCAGTCTGCTGACTGGGATGAACAACAGATTCTTATTTAAGCGGAGTAGGTTTACTATAAAACCCTGTTTTGGTAGCTGAAGAGTGCTGGGCATTTTCCTGCTTCGCCATTTCATACCTGTGTTGTTTTGGTTTGGGTTGTTGAGTAAAAAATCGCACCGCCTCCTGCAGGATCTTTTGAACATTGACGGTGGAAATTTTTGCCCTTGCTTTGACAATAAATCATTCAGTAATGAAAGTAAACTTTCTTTAAAAAGGGACTATATGCAGCTCAAAAATAAATGTTACCATTTGATGGACTATGGCATAAGCTAATTGTCATCTACAGTCTCTTGGCAGGTTACAAAACGTGGATATACAATAAAATAAGAGCAAAGAAAATATAACACTCCAAGTGACTTCTAGTCACACTGCACAGACAAACACACACATACAGACTTTATTACTGGCACACACTTTTAGTTAATGCTTTACATAGCTGAGCAGTTTACGATTAAAACAATTTATGATGTTTTACTGATAGTGTGCTATCAAACATGTTTGTGTGACTCCGATAAATAGGGATCAAAGCCAAAACCAGTGGAGGAGCTGTGTGATACCACGTTTTCTGAAAATTATCTTATTTATTTTATTTTTTTTACCTTGTTTTATTTTTTATTTTTTTATTACAAATTAGAACTGATTTGAACCATTTGACGTACTCTGTTGATTTTTAGGTTGATTTTTTTTAAAAATACGATTTGTTAAATTCATCAAAACATTTTTTTAGCTTAATAAAAATCCAGTGAAAGCTTTGATCCATACACAGGAATAATCTCGGCATTGCCTCGTGCAACAACCTCTGTCACAAACCCCAGCTTTCTTCACAACATCTGTATCGCCCAAGAAATTTCTGATCCATGCTTCACCAATTATTATATTTATTTATTTCTACAAAAAGGAAAACTGATGCCATTTTAAGCGTGTGGATTTCTAAATAATCAGTGGATGCGAGAAGATAATTATGGGTAAAATGTGGTGGTGTGATTTGGCGAAGGGGCTGAATGACCCACATCTTGTGAAAGTCTTGCCAAATTTAATATCGACATCATCAGGAGGAGAAGCAGCAGAACGATGCAGCTCAAAGGAAAGCAGTCAGGAGAGGAGACTCTGTGGAGAAAGCCAACGTGAGTTTTCCTTCCCAAAAAAACTCTTCTCTCCTGAAGCACCTTTTCCCTCCGATCCTACTCTCTTTAAGCTTCACATCTTTAGAGCTCCGTTTCCTTTTTCTAGTTTAGATCTGCAGCACAAATTTCTAAAAAAAAATCTTCACTAATAACTTTTCCTTTATTGCCTACAAATTAAACTTTATTTTAGGTGTTTTGTCGTATTTTACTGTTATTTTTTATTTCTCCTTTTTCCTCTACAGGAGGCGGCTTCTCTGATCTCTCAGCGCGCCGTGAACCCCAGGGAAATGTTCAAGCAGCGGGAGCGAGGAATGACTCCCAGCGACTCAGACGCTCCCTCTGCTGCCCCTGACAGCCCTCAGCCAGGTATTGCCCCAGCAGAAGCAGTAACGGCTTGCTTTATTTGCCCCCAGCCAACCTTGCATCAGCGTAACGCTTTCTTGACTTGCTGTCAGGGAGTGGTAGGCGCAACTGTAATCGCCGCCTCTATACATACTCAAAGCTTTTCATCAGACTGTCTAGTTGCCTCATGATCATACTTAACTCTGTGTCCGTAACCGTGTCTCTTCCTCCGCTGAGTCTGCCTCCTCCTTGTCTTCTCTCTCATCCATTTGTGTGTTTTGGGGTTTGTTTGTTTCGTCTGCTCAGGGCGACTTCGAAGCCCTTTTCTGTCTAAGCAAGCGTACGAATCTGAGCGAGTCGGCTCACCTCCGCGCCAAGCTTCTCCTTCTCCTGTGCCAGCTGCTGTTGTCCGTGCTACAGGTCTGAGCTTAACACACACATACGCACCCATACATACACACACACACACAAACATACACATATTGACAGGAAGACTTAAACACACCAGCATCTAAACCCAAGTCACATCAAAAGTAATTGTATCGAAACAAAAAGTTACAGGAAGTCTGAGATGTTACTCTCACCCACTACTTCTGATTGATTTATTACTTAGAATCAACTTCCTGAGTAAAGTGCTTCCAAAAATGTCTTTCATTGAAAATAACACTTGGCTGATTCACACATTAAAATGTGAAAGTGTGGGATTTGTATTCAGCCTCCTTTATCTGATGACACAAAATAACATCCAGGGCAACCAGTAAATTCGTAAGTCACCATATTAGTAAATACAGTTCGCCTACAGTCCATAGATGTGGGGAAATTTAAAGCTGTAAATCAACACATGTTGGAGCTTTGTTCAGTCCATCTTCTGAAAATGCAAACAGACGTGGCTGTCAGCCTAAGCTGACAGGTGAGGCAAGGACGACATTATTCAGAGAAGCAGCCAGGATTTCCATGACAACTCTAGTCTAAAAGACCCAGGCCCCAGTCTGCAACAAGACTGCTCTCCATTCAGTCTGTCAGAACTTGAGATTTCTGCAAAGAATGGGGAGAAATATTTCCACCAGATGTGCAAATCTATTAGACATACTCTGAAAGCTGTTATTACAGGGAAATGCGATTCTGCAAAATATTGAGTCAGATGGGCTGATGACAGCAGCACACCACACCTTTCAGATTTTTCAAAGATTCTTCTTGATATGAGTCTGTGCTGCTTTGACACGTCAGTGTTGGAAATAAGACAGTGTTACAGCTTAAAGTGGCAAATGACTGATGTAAAACATGTTCTGGCTTTTATGGTGTTCTGTATGACAGACTTGCACTAGACAAAAAGCTCTCTGTTTCATTCGTCATATTTGTCATCTTCTCCACATTTCTCATGATGTTAATTTTCATTCTTCGTCACGCTTTACACTCAGCTCATCCTGTGGACTCCCTATGTCTTCTTTTTTTTGTTAACCAATTGTCTTTTCACAACAAAAACGTAACGAACGCTGTAAGTGGGTCCGGTGGCGGCGTTGAACCTGTGTGGACTTGTGAATGTGCTCCATTGTCTACATGCATGTCTGTGCTTGTGTTTTGGGTGCTAAAGAACCGGATTTGAATGATGAGCAAGCCACATTTGAGAAAGATGAGCAGGAGCAGGAGACCCCTCCCCAGGAAGAGAGGAAAGGTGGGGTTCATTTCATTTCCCGTCACCTTAAGCCATCATTAATCAGTTTTCCCAACCCTGCCATTTATTTAAGCAAGCAAAAAAAAAAAAAAAAAAGCTATCTTTGTTTATTTTGTGCAGCTTTTTTTTTCTGTTTGGTTGTTTGTGCTGCCACCTGCTGGCAGGTGACAATCCCTTGTCGCACAGTCAAACTCACAGTACCTCATTTATATGTTTTTGTATTTTTATTTATTTTTTCCCCAGAGGAGGCACCAGCTGCTGACACGTATGTTGAAGAAACACCTTGTGAAGAGCCTGCCCAGGTTGACGTTCTCATCTCTGTAGAAAGACACTTCTACCATAAGACATACCTGAATGTGCTCCATGAGTTAATGTTGTTTCTCTTGCAGGTGGATGAGAGTAACTCTTATGAAATGACTGTAGAGGAAACGTCAGACAGAGGAATCTGTGCCAGGGCATTATATGACTATCAGGCTGGTGAGTTGTCACAATGCAATATAAAAGAATGGATTATGTCGGTGCTGGGTTACCTTTGACTGTGGACTGTCATTTAAACAGCCTGTTAGGGTGGAAATAAAAGAGCAACTTTCACAACATTTTTTTAAGTACCATTGTCTAAGATATTTACAAAAAAAATAATGTAAATGCTCTCATTTAAAACAGAAAACCAACATGTATTCCTCCTGCTGCTAAAGTAATGATTGATTATTACAGTCATAATAATGTTATCTGTAATATCGATATATATTTTTTGCAAGAATATGAAATAAACTTGCTAAATATAATTGTAGTTTTTAAGTAAAGTATGTTATCTTTACATTCTTCTGTTTTGTAGAGTCATAGAAGTAAAACAGGCTGACATTAGCTAGCCAGCTAGCACTGCTCAGTTCAGCTTATTGTCTTCACATCATTACAAACAATGGTTGTAGTTTCCTAAGTTGACATTTAAAACGGTGTTGCCTTAGTAATGTTTAATCTTTAGTTTTGTTAAATATAAAATCTTTAATCTTCTCTCTCAAGCTAAATATATCAGCAGTTTTAGTGAACCGCATTCAAAGATTTTTAGCCACAAGCCTATTGTTGCATCAGTTTGTTGCCGTTTGCACCAAACTCAAATGTAATTTAATACAAACATCGACAAAATGCAAGGATAAGTTCTCCAAATTAAAACAAGTACTGCTGGGCATGCATGCAGAAAACCTTCAGTGTCATCTTAGCATCTAGTCACTTCTAATTTGCTTGTTAATGTTCTCCTTTTAGCAGCTACAGTGTTTTGCATTTACATATAAAAGGAATACTCAGAACTAAACCTAAAAAAACGAAAAGAAAGAAATGATACTCATAGTGGTTTAACCACAGAACTACAGTTCTAAAACAGACCCTTTCCCAAAAAGGATGTTTCCACTCACTTTATATGAGGCTCTTTGTGTCAAGTCTTTACCACACTGCTGCTCTATTTTAAGACTCTGTTACCAATTAATGGCTGTGAAAAAAAGCTAGGTAATAGTTGTGTGATATTATTAAACTGTGCATATATATTTCATGTAAACTACAAAAGTATAACTTAGGCCAGTTGTGTTCGAAGTCTTTCAAGTGGAACAAAATCCCAGTTTAGACACTTGCAGGATACAATTTAATAATTAGTTTTCCCCAAAAAATGCAAAATTATAATTGTTTTTGCTTTTGTTATTTTTTCTTGTTACCAATTAACAAAGTACTCAAATTTCTCAAAAAATATATATCTGCATGTCACGTAATAGGACCCCAACTATCAAGAGAGTTTTAGACTTGGACCCATTTAGTAACCTGACAAACCTCAACTCAATCTAATGGATCAGAACTGATCCATTAAAAAAAACAAACAAACATGTACACCATCAAAACAGTTTACAAGTATAATATTTTCTGTAAACTGTTTTGATGCTGTACATGTTTTTTTTGTTTTTTGTCAGTTCTTATCGATTAGATTGGGATGAGGAAAATGTTTTTTATTTTGTCAAGTTTAATAAATGGGTCCAAGTCTAAAACTCTTGATAGTCGGGGGTCCGACTACTAAGACCCCCTTTGAGATTCTTGTCAAATTAAAAGATATATTGCTAATAAAATATAAACTGTCTTACAACCCAACATCTTAAAATCAAATATTTTAAAGTATGAAAGAAAATGTTTTCTAGTAATCTTATGTAGTATGTGATTATTTTCTATGGCGAGTCCCCCCACAGAAGATGATCAATAGTCAGGCCATTTTAAACAGGACTGTCTCTTTGAATCGTGTTTCTCTCAACTTCACAGAAAACCCTAATGAGTGAAACACTTTTGGATCAAATCCAGACAGCCTCCTTATGGGTTTTTATAAAACCGCTGCGCTCAGCTTGACATTGTGCTCTTTGTTGATAAATGTTGCTGAATGCTGAGCTACGCCCGTTCTCAAAAAGAGAAACATGGTAGCATTTTATGAGGGGCCGTTTAGGACAACATTTACGTTTTGTCTCTCACACACTACCAAAACCTCTCGCATACTCCAAAAAAATAGCCACACACACTCCAAAAAATTACGTTTTGTCTCTCACACACTACCAAAAACTCTCGCATACTCCAAAAAATAGCCACGCACACTCCAAAAATACTCA
>CAEFZY010036189.1:0-24580 GCA_903066815.1 Brachyrhaphis roseni
TCTCTCTCTCAGACTCAAGTGATACTGGCTCCTCGAAATGCCAGTTTTATGACCTCCTGATCCTGCCTGATAACAGAAGAGGAGCCTGAGGGAGAGTTCCCTTTAACTCATTAACACATAGTTGTCCTAAATGAGAATGTTCAATTTTACACATAATATAGGATTAACTGTATGAAACACTAAAATAATCATATTTTCTCAACACTGTCTGTTTGTTTTGTACATGTCTTATTGTTCTTATGGGCTTCATGTCAGTTCACCCTTCATCACTTTATATCACCACTTGGTGCCTGTGGCTTACAAAAAGCCACAAGTAATCAGAATGTGAAGCCAATCTTATCTACTTCAGAAAAGGTCTAAAGAGAGGCTGATTTTGGCCAACACCAATTTTATTTTGTCTGAAATGTCATTAAACATTTTGACAGACAGACTGGCTGACCAGGTCATGTCTGCACATTTGCAGTTAACAATAGTCAAAACAAGTTGCTATATTTAGTGGCAATTCAGACAAAAAACATTGGTGTTGGCCAAAATCGGAATTGGTAGGTTAGGCTTTTTAGCGAACGGTAGGTGGCAGTCGCCCAGAAAACTGCAATCAGTGGACCCCTAGTTTATAGTCACTGAAATGAAAAAGTCATGAAGTGCTTAAAAATATTTTTCTAGAGTGAATTTTCAGAGTTCCGGCTTCTGTGAAAGTAAAATTTGACAGAAGCTGGCAAATTTTACTTCAACCTGGAATAGTCTGTAGTTAATTGTTGTTTGATCTTACACATGTAATAATAAGTAAAAAAAAAAATATAATTAAATTGCTATTTACTTCCGCTTTCAGATGGTTTCAAAGTCCCCAAAGGAGCAAATGCGATCATCATCACTTACACTCTTCACCGTGATCCGCGGTACTTCCCAGAACCGGAGGAGTTCCGGCCGGAGCGGTTTTTTCCCGAGAATTCAGCCGGACGGCCTCCATACGCATATGTCCCGTTCTCCGCCGGACTCCGCAACTGCATAGGTGAGAAGAGGACATTCTTGGTTTTGGTCTTTTCACACACAGGGGGTTTTTTTAGCGTGCCATATCTCATGCTGCTATTCGTGTGGTATTCTGTTGTTCAGGTCAACGTTTTGCGCTGATGGAGGAGAAGGTGGTCCTGGCGTCCATTCTGCGTAACTTCAACGTGGAGGCCTGTCAGAAACGGGACGAGCTTCGTCCGGTAGGGGAGCTCATCCTGCGGCCAGAGAACGGCATTTGGATCAAACTGGAGAAGAGGGAACCGCTAGCTTAATAACTCAGATTCTTGTCATCCATTCATTCAATTATTCATGATGTTAATTTTGTAACTTTTGTAAATTGAAAGTTGTTGAAACTGATTTGTAATCTAAATTAATACAAAAAGTATAACATTTCTAGGGTATTTTATTATTCTTCTATCGCCTTTGTAGAATGAAAAACTTAAAGGGGCGGTACTATGTAAAATCAACTTTTTTGAGTTTTTAAATCATGTTATAATGTTATTCGCTCGTCAAAAACATAGCTGGAGTGTTGGCTTGATTCTTTCATGCATGTTTGAGAAATCCTTTAATCTCCCGTGGCAACCACTCGTCAGTGCACAGCTCCTGGGTGGACCAAGCACTGCCTTGAAGACGCAATTGGTAGTTTCTAAGCTACCAATTGTCCATGTCACAGAACACCCTTCTGCTGCGACTCCTTCACTCGGCTCCTTCAGGCTAGCCAACAGCAATTAGAAAACACCTAGTGGAACTGTCACTTTGGTGGGCTGATTAAAAGAGCTGCTTCTCATTGCAAAGTTGGTACAAATGTTGTTAAAGGGTTAATAGAGGAGCCATTTTGTGATGACCTCAGGAAGGCGGAGTTTCAGGAAGAACAGGAGTTTTTAAAGCTACTGTTTGTGTCATCAGAAGGAGATTTTCTTTTTCCCATTTGTGCAAGGCAGACAAATAAAAAGTCCAAAACCTGCACCATTATAAAAATATTTCATGGCGTTAGTTGCAGCGTCAGAATAACAGGGGCTGCATGATGGAACAGTGTTAGCGCTGTTCCTGCTGTTTCTTGGGGTCCAATCCCAGCCTGAGGACTTTCTGCATAAAGTTTGCATGTGTTCATGAGTGACCCTGTGTTTCCCCGGACTGGTGACCTGTCCAGGTTAGATCTCACTGCTCACAGAGTGACTTCTGATGCTGGGGTATACACAATATGATCACCAAACAAAAAAGAAGCCAAAATTTTCTTAAGAAATTGCTTTAAAAAAAGATTTCACAGTTTATCAAAGCAAGACAAAACAAAGACAAACCATAATCATAAAGTAAAATAAAAAAGACAATTTCTGACCAAAGCTTGACTATCAAAAGGATCAGAAGCCAATGTGGGATTGATTTTAATGAGGTCACTTTAACAGATTGATGAAGCTATTGTAGTTATATCTCACACGTAAATATGATTTTTTTATGTGTCATAGCTTAACTACTATAACTTAGTTGGAGTTAGTGGGAGTAGAATTGAGTTTTTCTCTAAAATATTAATATTATATTGTGGTTTTATGCCACTATAAAATGCTGCATATGAAAGTGGAGCAACCCTTGAACTGAGATCCTATCACAGAGCTTAAGATAATGTCACTGATTCAGAGTTGAAATGAACTAAAGAGGGAATTTGAACCTTTATTTTGTTAAAATAACCACCAGATGGCATTAGTAAGTTCAAAGGAGGAAACAGTTACTATGTGGAAAAGTTTTGGGCTTTACTGTAGTTGCAATTGTGTGTAAAACTGTGACAATCGTGGAAGAACCCAAGTAGAAAAAGAGCTGTGTTTATGCTTCAAGAAGTAAAAATTACACATCTTAATCATTGCTAGAGATACAGGATTGTTTTGTTAAGAGTCAAAACAATAACCTTATGTCTAAAACTTTGTGAAGGTTTTAAAATGTCTAATATTTAAAATTGATTTCCTAATCAACATTAAGCGGAAAGAGCAAACTTTGTGAAAATCCTTTTAGCAATGATCCAAAATCTGTCAGGTTTGTGGGTTTAGAGGAGGACCCAGACAGGACAGAGGCAGACATGTGAAAATGAATTTATTAGTGAACTGAAATACATACATGATGCAGGAGGACAGAGTAGGCAGTGTGACAGGAGCAGAACAGTATTTAATGCAGTGGATGATCCAGCGAAGAGCAACGATTCATTTCTATGCTGAGGCAGAGTCTCCTTCTTCACTCACTACCTGATCTAGATTAACACATGCACAATATTCTCCCTATTCACTATTTTTTGAAGATTTAGTTGAACTTCTGGGGACAATCAGGGTGTTAGAGTTTTTTTTTTGTGTGTGTCCATTCCCTTACCTATACTTTTCAATAATCTTTTCTCTGATTTTCTTAGAGTGTTTTTTAGTCTTCATACTGTCATGGCAACCAGGAATACTGGATCTTCCAGACTCAGGTGTCTTAATACTACCATCACTTGAGACACACTCACTACACTCAGGTAATCTCCTTTCTGCTCCTTGTGCAACTACTGACACCATCTGACTGGACCTCTATTGAATTAGGTCAGTAACTTTAAAGGAGGTAAATTTATATGCAGTCACTTATTTTATGTTAGATGTTTTTTACTTAAATGTTCTTTTTTTGTTTGCCATAAAGCCAGGCATTGTTGATCCTGATAAAATAAATAATAAGGAGAGTTAGGGAATACGTTTTATTGCCACAGTAGGTTTCTTTTTTTTCTTTGAAAAAATTCCCAGCCAATCATATGCATGCCAAGCTTTTTGTCTAATTTCCTACAGTTTTTATAGCTCTTAAATTACAGTAAAACCCATTGAGGTTTGTAGTGGTAATGTGACAAAATGTGGAAAAGCTCAAGAGTTTATGAACATTTTTGAAAGATACAGCACTAATCTGACTCTCCTCAGAAACGTTTCCAGGTCATGAAACTTAAACCTGAACCAGACAATTACTGTAGTGAGAATTTCTAATTTTGTTATCAAGTGTTTCACGGTCAGTTCTTGGACTACATTCCAGGTAAAAAGGGACAAACATGTTAGCTCTGAGCTGTCATCAGGACAGAGTTCACCAAGACTCCAGGGCTCCTAAAAACTGTCATCATGAGAGCCTTTTGGTGAACTTTAATTCTCAAACGCGTCCATGTTTGGCCTCCAGCTATCAATACTGCATAGGGCGTCCAAAAATGATTTCAACAAATCAGTTTCTATTCAGATCAATTCACCTCAGTTTATTTATACTGTGACAATTCATAGCAAATGTCGTTCTGAGGCCCTTTTAACAGACAAACTGATCATAATCAGACATATACAATCAAATCAGGGAAACATTTTGAAGCAACATTGAGGTTTATCATGAGAAACTGAATCACAATGAGGTCTGATGGCCCTACTGTGAGGAAGGGCAATCATAGCATGACACACTTACAAATGACCCCATTCATTATGTCACAGGATGATTTAAAGGGCGTGTCTGAAAGGGTCATTGCCTAACACCGAAATGACTTGACTGATGATGGATTGTGGGATATTTTCCAATGCTATTATTTGAATTATTGAACACATTTCTAATCAATGACCAGAGAGAAGTGAGGTGCTTCATCTCTGAATTAAGCAGAAAGAGCTCATTCCTCTGAGGCTCTCTAACAAAAGGTTCATATCTCTTTAGTGAATGGTGCAGTCAGTTTTAAATTGTTTCTAAATGTTTATCCAGATCCTAAGCAAACTTATTAAAGAGATAAACTTATCTCTTTATAACTATAAATCAAAGTTTGCAGTAGAAACATCAGATATATAGGTTCATACAAGTTCACCAAAAGTGTTTATATATATATACATACATTCATTGTAATAATTACAACATGAAAAATACTGTGACGTTTCTGGGATAGAAATATAGTACTCACCATCCCAGGGTTTTGAAGTTTATTTAAAAAGGAAATTTAAAAATGAGCAAAATATCTATGTGAGCATTAAAAGGCAGACTAAAATATTTACAATAAGTGAGAATAAAAAACTGTATAACATCAGAGATTCTACACACTCATTTTTATATCGCCAAAATATGTGTAATAAATGGTAATCAACAAGTATGACATAAAGTAACAGCACAAACAAACCAGATGTCACAAGTTATTACAGACAGCTATGAAAGCAAGAATGTCTGAACTGTTTACAATATTCCGATTTAAGATTTTTGGGCAATTTTCTGATATGCTCTTACTAAAGATATTCTGACCTTAATACCAATAAACTCCTTACATGTTATGCCAAAAAATACAAGTGAAGAATGAGAAAAGCAGGAAAAAAAACACATTTTCATGCATACTGCTGGACACATGACAACTCTGCAATAAGAATTAACAGCATGAAAAGCCTTTGGTCCGTCTTTAATATGAGTACATTTCAAGTGAGACACCAGTGTGGCCTCTGGAGCTCCTGAATTAAATAGAATGAAGCTCTTTTGAAAAGAAATATGGTGATTGATTTTCTCATTTTCTTTGAAATTGAAATTGAGCTCGCTGTATTAAAAGAGATATAACTTTCTGCTCAAAGGACACAGCAAGGTCTTCTAATTTAGGAATTAGGAGGGATAACTTTCAAAAATGAGAATCATTTAACTCCTCTCTAACTTTTCAAATGTAGATTAACTGCAGATGAAACCAACGACCTGAGAGTGGCAGTAGAGTGTCTTTAGCTGAACATGGAGCTGCCTGGTTGCTGACTGCATGTTTCTAGTGCAACAGCAGGAGAAGGGAAAACAACAAAACAGCAGAATGCCTCTTGCACTTTTTTATTTCAACTTGTTCAGAAAATGATAGGCATTTTTTTGAGGCGTTAAGACTAAATTAAGCAAATGACAGACGGCACATAAAGCTTCCTCTAAAAAGTGGTCGTGAACTTACAATAGTTTAATTGTTGGCAGTGTAAAGGTTTTGCTGAGTAAAGTCAGAACAGTATCTTTTCTTGCCTCTTAAGAGCTGCAGCAGCAGACTGGTGACTGAAACATACGACGTAACTCAAAAGAAACTTTATTGAATCAGTAGCAAAAAAAAAAAAAAAAGAAGTTTTTTACTGAAAACTAATAGCAAAAGTAGTGAATGAAAAAAGATCAAGCATTTTTGCACTCCTGAGATGGGATGGTGACCTGTCCAGTGTGACCCCGCCTCTCGCATGTTGACCTCTGGAGATAGGCGCCAGCACCCCTCATGAATCCACTGGATAAGTATGTAAGATGATGGATGGATGGACGGACAGATGGATGGATGGATTTTGGAACTCTTCCTGTTTTCATACATGCTAGTGGAACACACCTAGTTGCTACAGGAGTTTAGGCTGCAGAAGCCCAAACCTCTTCACTTTAGCCTCACATGTCAGCAACTGCAGACTAGATGTGAGCGTGTTTGCATGACGGTTGGTGAAATGTCCAACCTCTACCAGGATGACCACTGAGCACAGAGCCTGTTACCCTGTAAGGATTTAGCAGGTACAGTCAAAGGATGAGTGAGTGGGCTTTGCTCTGATCTCTGATTGTTCTAGCAGCAGCTCAGAATAAAAAAAAAAAATAAAGATGAGTGTAAATGGAAACAAGGGATAAACTTTTGTAATAGTTGGTACATGTTTCGAGGGAATTTGGAGTCATGGAACCTGAATGGGCCATCCACATTATTTTGTAGATTTGGTCAAATCTTAAGAGTGATTTTGTGGGGGTGCTGCAGTAGTGTGGGGTTCAGGGTGGTTTTTTGTGGCAGCCAGGTCCTTCTGTAATGTCAGATGACAGCAGGGCTTTTCCTTGACAATGATATTGTTTGTGGCATTCTTGGACAGAATCTCAAGGTGGTAAGAGGAGCAAATCTGATATAAAAACTTCAGTCTTACCATTTTGCAGATAAAGTGTTTCTGTTGTTGTCTTCAGGCCATGGTTTATGACTGGAAAACATTTGATTGCTACCTTTGAGAACGGGAGAGTTCTCTGCCTCAACTAGAAGAATTTAAGGATTATTTTGTTTCACTCACGACTGATGGTTGGAGAAAAGTCACTGTTTCTCTGCGTTAAAAAAAAGAGTCAGCTGAGGTGGCTCAGGCCTTTGTTTGGAGGATTACCAGGAACATCCCACTGACAGCAGACCCCGGGATAGACACTGATAGGGGGCATTCATACCAGCCCTGTTTAGTCAACTTCTATCGATCTTCAGTTTGTTTGCCCAGAAATCAAAGAGATTCATGTTTTCTGTGGGAGGAATGACATTGAACCTTAAAAAGACACATCTAACCACTATGGTTCACTAAACAGAGAGCATCTGCATTCTTATCTGTGAAACTCAGCTCTTTCTTATTTTTTTATTTATTTTTTTTTACAACAATACATGTAAGTGAAATAAAAATGAAGCTAAACTTTTCCATATTCTGTAGCTCAGGAAGTACCTTAATATGACCACACACATACTAACTCTGATGTTAATAAACACTTTACCAAGAAAACAATTTATGGAGTTGGATTGAACTGATGAATTCATGTTGTTTCCCTTATCTAATCCTCATATGCAGAATAGAACTGAAAATTATCAGAATTGAGACCTTTGCTTTTTCCCACGACAGAAATAGTGCATTGCTGGTCTATTTATTAGACCAGCAAAATGGTCTAATAAATATAGTAGGTTGTATACAAGAAAGAGTCGAAGATGAAGACCATAAAGTTTCTTGTGTTTTTTTTCTAAAATCCATGCAAAAAACCTTGTTTTATGATTCCTTAAGATCAATAAGGTACAGTACAAACTCAAGCCGCAGTTGCCTTAGGACACAAGTAGAAGGTGTAGAGAGGACGGTGCAGTATTTATATCTACATCTTGTAGACCTTGCTGGCCCGCAGAGCAGAGATTGCTGTTGAGGAGGATAGGATGTGACAGTATCCCTAGATCTAACCGAGCACCATGCTGGAGCTTCATGACACACTGCTATCTCTATTGGTTGCTTCTATTCACCCTCCCACACACGTGTGCAGGCACAAACACACACCACTGCTAAACACCGCTGCAGCACTCAGACTTAAACCACCCACTCTTTTCTAAGCCCTCTCTCCTCTCCGTCAGCCTCCATCCTATTTTCACATTGAATTAATGCCTCCACCCCTCAAGAAACCCAACTCAAAATCACGACCGTGCTGTCCAGCGAGGATCAAGGCAGGGAGATGAGGATGGAGAGAATGCACAGAGGGAAGAGGGGGCAATGAGATCGGTCAGGAAAAGATGGAGGGAAACCTGATAAAACTCTGATAAGACTGTGCTAGATGAAATTTGACTGAAGGAGAAATTAAAAATGCAATTCAACGAGGAACAATATTTTCACAAAAACAGATCTTAAACTAAAAGTTATAACAAACTCCATGCCTAGTTTCTGTCTGTTCCCATAGTTACCGGCGAGATTGCTAGCATTCAACTTTGAGGTCAACTGACTTGCATTGCTTAAGGCCCTATCGCTATGCAGTCTTCACTTTCTTTGAAGTGCATGAAAACCTAATCTCACAGCCAAATTGTTTGAAATGTAGGTCATGGCTCCAATTTATTAGAGTCAGGTAAGACTTAAAAATCCAACTTCAGCTCAATATATCAGTCGTTAGCTGCTTTTGTACTTTGACTCTGTAGTACTCCAAGGTTAATTTTTCATTAACCAAAAAGAGAGAGCAACAATTAGGTGAGGGCAGCTGTGAGACCCTAAAGAAAGGCCGGTGTCAACTGAATGTCTGCTTCACTATTTTCTTTTGAAAGCGAATCTACCTGATACAGCAGGAACATGCTGCTTAATTAGACATAGTTCCAATGGGCTTATACATGTTGTGCAGCAGTATATTTGCCCTGGCCTAAGGCAATTATTATCAAAATTAGTAATTAGTAGTTTAAAATGAACAAGAATGCTTTTAGTGCAAAGCAAACATTGACTGTTTTTATTTCCTCACATATGACCTGCAAAAGGTTTCAAATTCTGAAGGCTGCATTAAATGAAAGCATATCATGATAGGATAGATTAAAGCAAAGAGCTCTCTAAAGATTTCTGTATCCTTATTCTTGCAGAACATACTAATGACATTAGTCCCAGGCATATTTTTAAACTTCTGAATGTTTTATTAAGTACCGCTGGGGCCGTAGAGTAGAAGTTAAAAGAACGTGATCAGCAAAATTTGTATACACACAGGAGTAAAACGGAAAAAAACAGAAAACTTTTTAAAGAGCCAAAGACTACTCAGTGCAAGATTCAGAAAAACAAACATGGAAGTTGCTTTTTAATTAGAAGAGTAAGAACGCACTCCCATTCATGTCTACTGTACGAGACTTCATTTTTAAAGAAAATATAAATAAAAATGTAAGAACATTTGGACAAGACAACATTGGAAGGATATAGTCCTGTAAGATGACATCAAAATTAAACTGTTTGATGTAATTGCACAAATTCATCTCTCTGTAGAAGAGACATGGCTCTGCAAAGGATCACAGAAACACAAAGCCAACAGGAACTTAGAGATGGGAATGGTATGGCTTCTTTCTCAGAAGGAAGGGTGATTGAAGAATTTTAATGAGATATTTTTGATAAGTATCTAAAGATGAAATAAAGGACAATCTTTCATCAAGTCAGTCACCCAAAATATGGAGATAAGAGAAATCTGAATTAGTTTTAAAGAAAAAATAATAAAGATGCTAGTCAATCACCTAACATAAATCCAATTAAATCCAGACAGAACTAAATAACTCAATCCTGAGCCTGAACAATCCTGAGAGGACCAACCCCTAAGAGGGGTTGGTCTCCAGGAGCCAATAAGCACACTCTGGGTAGATTAGGGAAAGGTCACCAGTCTATCACAGTGCCAGCACACAAACAATCAGGATAGACACCAATATACACTCGTACACCTAAAGACTTCTGAGGTACAAAAAATATTTAGAATGAGGTCCCAGATACCTGTAGATGTATAAAAGTACATTTCTAAAATGCCAATTTAAAAGAACAGAAATATGTCAAAAATCAGCTGCGGGCCAGTGTTTTAGATAAATACTGCCAGCAACAAAATGGAAATAAATATTAGTTAGTGTTGGTCCAGTTTTATCGCACTGATACCAATATGCTGAAATATCATTACAACAGGGATTAAATGTACCATCAGTACATATATATTAAAAACACTTACCAGTTATATCATTGTGATTCTATGTAATGAAACAGTGATGCATCTATTTAGTGCATTAAGTGACTATGGAGTTAAAGCAGCAGTTTAATCTTGTTTGACGAGGCTCTTCAGACATTCTCTTTCCAGCCGGCATCTGATCCTTGTTTGAACCGGCAGCACCTGCCTTGACTCTTAAAAGGAAAAGTGCAGAGAGGAACCAGCCAACTCATCTCTCCTTAATTAAAACAAATGCACAAAGTTTTTGAGACTTAACGGGACAATCTAGCTTAATCAAATAGCCTAAAGTGTGTGTCTGGAAAATGTAATGTAGAGAACAGAAAAGCCCTGGCTGGGACTTTCAGTGCTGACTGCCTGGTGACAGCTAAATGTAGGAATTCTTAGAAGGTATTCTGGCTTTCATTCACCATCTGAAAACATACATGAAATGGTTCATTTCTACTGTAAATTGCTCCACTGGTATGAGTTTGTGACGGGTCAAGCTGAACAGATGTCGTTCTCCAACCTTTCAGAGTCACACCCATACTCCTATACAACACAAAACATAGCATTGTAGTCTTTCAGTAGAATCAACTCCCTCTTTTTCATCACTGTATCTAGATTCTTCCTCCAAAAGCAGCAGATAAATCACTGAAATCTTTGCTGAAATTGTTCATAAATTCCTCCTCTTCTGAGTATTCAGCCTTAGTAGTTTACAGTTTGACTTACACTGATTAGGTCATACATGGCTTTTGACCCATTTACTATAAAAGAAAACTGTGACACTCTGCAATGCCTTGGAATTTATTGTAGCCTGTGAGGAATATTTATTATTAAAAGCACAGTAGTCCATATAAGTGGTTTTATCATGCGAGCAACACTTTAACTTGTATGTTTTGTCATTCCAGAATTTCTATCTGCATGCGAAGGGTTTCCTTTGACCGTCCATGCTTCAATGTTTCTGCCCGTGCACCATTCAAAAAAACAAAACAAAAAAAATTTAAAATCTGAAAACTCCTGTACTCTGAACCAGCAGCCAGTTTCCACAGTGCAATACCCACTCTTTTCTTTAATGGCACACATTCCTTGAAAGTTGCATCATGTCCCTCCAAAACTAGACATAGTTTGATGCATAGAAAGTGAACTGTTTCTTTACTTTCTTACAGAATGTTTTGTTAAACATGCTGAAGTTCTGCATCCACTGCTCATTCGTGAACATCTCACCACTGGGATTCTTGGTCTGTCTTTCCTTCTTTGGCTTTCTGTCATCCGATGATAACATGGTGAGGTGAAGGAGTGGAGGGACACCTGATCAGAGCTGTGCCTCTGTTTCTGATTATATAACGTACAGATGCACAGACAGCTGTCAAATACAAAAAATGCGGACTACAAATAAGTTTTCCGCCATTACTTTGGCGCCCCCTCTAGCGCAGCACCCAATGCGGCACTGCACATCCACTTTTTGCTCCTCTGCTTCTCTTCTGTTGGATACCTCTTTATGTGTGCTTTTCCGCTTCGTGTTGTTGTTCACAGACTTTTCTGGCTCTTTTGTTTTACTTTGAGTCTGACAAAAATTCAGTAAATGTAGGTTTGCTAACATGTCCTCCATTGTTGCCTTGTGTTTGTGCTGCATTCAGATCACTTTGCTATGACAGCCTCACGCACTTTGAGATATTACTCAACTGTGATGGAAAATTGCACAAACCATGTTGAGTAGTGCAGAATAGATGCTACTCAGAAGGGTAAAATGTATCATGGTGCAAGTATGTTATTAGGTAGGTGGTCATAATAATATGCCTAATTGTATAAAACATAGCACACCATGATAATAAAACTCCCCATTTTAAGTTACAGCTCCATTTTAGTCCATGTTTTTTCCTTTTTTGTAATAACTAGCGTTTCTCAGAGAAAAATGTTGAGAAGAAGTTATTGTGTGCCACAACCTTAACTCAGTAAATGTAGTGCAACCTTAATACCTGCCAGTCAAACACACTATTAGAGTCAGTCTATGTGCCAAAAAAAGCAAGTACAAATGGTGACCTTTGTCCTTCTTCACAAAGCCATTACGGAGATGAGAACCAGGCATGAAGGGTGAAAGAGGAGTATTTTAAACTCCTTTCAGTGCCTGCACCTTATCACAATGTGGTGTTTTCACAGGAATGACTGACTTCTTCAGAAGACCCTTGGGTGCCCCACTTGCCGCAAAAAGTAGAAAAATTAGATGAACTGCATATCGAACAGATGGCCCAGCATCAAAAATGGCCATGAATTACAATTTTGAGTGATTATCATTTCGAGGGCAGAGGAGTGTGTTAAGAGAAGCGTAGTAGTGTAATAATCTGCTGCCCATGACATACAAATGAGGGCCAAGGCTAATGCTTTACCAAGGTTAAAGACTGAGGGAAGATCACATCCAGCTCCATAAGGGCTGAAGACTCAAAACACACTAAGGGAAATCTCTGCTTGCCTTTTGGTCAGCACATTCCTGTTTAAATCAACTTCATTCAGAAGAGTGGTGAAGTGAAAGGGTCTTCAAGACACACCTAGAATTGGTTAGGGTGGCTCTGATTTATTCTTTCCATAGACGTTTGTTCATAGTTGCTTTTTGTTGAGGCATTGCGTCCTGTTGCTACTAGTGTGAGTCGTTGCCTCTGCTCACCTATGATGTCTGGATTAAATCGTCATAAAATCATCATTGCCTTCACCTCAATCTGGGTCAACTGCTTTTCTCCTCACCATCTACACCCCACTTCTTGACAAATACATTAAATCTTCATTGGAGAAATGTGTATCAATTTACTCAAAGACCTTTTGTTGAATATGAATTTTTTTGCTTTTTTTGTTATAAATTTGCTAATCTGAAATATTAAATTATGACAAAAGTTTAGACAGAAACAAATTTCTTTGGAGGACATTTTCACATGCATTTTCACTGCATTCTGCATTATCGTAGAAAACTATTAATAAAGCATCGTTCAGGTCAGCTGGGTTCGCAGAGATTACCATTACTGGAAGAAGAAATTATGCATGCAAAAATTACATTAAGGTGTTCTAAAGGAGATGCAGAATTTCCTTATGATTAAAGGCTCTTGATTGTGACTCAACACAAGACATTATGATTGGCTTTCCTTCTTTCTAGAAATAAATACTCTAAAATGCTCAAATAGAAAAATGTAACTTTAATTACTTTTGTTTTAGTTAAAAAATATATTTGATACAAAAAATACATCTAACCCTGTATAACCCTTCAACCTTTAACCCTCATCCTGCCCAATTTCAATATGGGGGGAGGGGAGGAGGTTGGTTGGTCAGTGTGGTCGAGTTCTCAAACACTCGCAGGCATCGTCATTCCAAAGATGACTCTGTGATGTCACAACTAGATACAAGCTTGTGATGTCATCGACACTGTATATATGTTGCAAACTTCTACCTTCTTGTCATTACTTGCTGCACTACTGACGAGTTCAGACGTACTCAAAGCGCTTTCAGAGTCGAACGGTGTGATTGTTCTTCAAGACTGATTTGAACAAGTATTGCTTTGTCCAAACATGTCATATGAAAGACCACAGCACTTCAACGGTGGGATGAAAGTCCAGCTGTGGGATTGGAGAGCAGGACAACATCAGCCTCCCATTGAGTTCCAGAGAGAGCTCCAGAGACTTGGCTCTCCTTTGGAAATTCAGAGAGCAAGATGGTTCGAGGAGAACCAAAAGGTCGCCTACATCCAAAGAGAACTGAACAATACAAAAGCCAAATTACAAAGGCAGATAAGACTCAAGGAGATGAAGAGACAACGACCGACAGCAGAAGAGTTTTCCAATTCAGAGTCTCTCAGCCCTGCTGTAATCGCTTCCCAGGTGCACAGTGATATAAAACACAAGCAGAAAATGCTGCTGCAGCAGGAATTGGAGCAATTGAAGGCAACTCACATTGCCAGCAAGGAAGAATTTATGTCACAAATCCGGGCAGAAAAAGAAAAAAAATGACGCCCTTCGACAAGAGCTGGACCAAGTGAAGACTCTCTACGAGGAGCTTCAATCAAAATATGAAGCTGTAGGTGTGGAGACCCCGCAGGTTGACATGCAGCTATTCTATGAGGAGAAAATCAGGCAGGAGCAAAATCTCAATGAAAACCTGAGAGCCGAGAAGGACAATCTCCAAGAACAAATGTCCAAATGTCTTCTTCTAGAAGAACGTCTGGTTTCAAAGACCTCAACATACATCTCATATGTTGGACCAAAAAAAGGACAGCATGGTGATGCAATGGTTAGCAGAGGTTCGCTGCATTAACTGGGCGCCTCTTTCTGTGGGAGTTTGTATGTTCTCCCCGTGTTAATAGAGATTTTCTCCGGGTGCTCCGGTTCCCCCCAAATTTCCAAAATCATGAAAAATACGGTGATTGACCAATGCAAATTGTCCTCAAGACAGGTATTATTAATTTCTAGAACTTTTAATTTGCAAACGGTTCAGACTGGAGAAGCAAAAAAAAAAGTCATTTTCAGTGAGAAAAGCAAGAAGCTTGTTTTAGAGAACCAGAAAGCTCCTCTTTCTGTGGACGTTTGTGTCACCATGTCAGTGTTGTGGGATGAGTTGTGGAGTATTTTGTTTCATGGGTTTAGTTTTCTGTCAGATGTCAGGTTGAGAGGTTCCGGCTAGAAATAGTTAGTCTCACCTCAACGCATGGCTCTGGTTCTGGAACCAGTCTCCTTGGGAGGGGCTGGACATACTTCCACTCTGGAGTTGCCCACTCCAGAGTGCCCACTCTGGAGTGGGCAACTGGAGTATATGCTTGTATATGTATATACAAGCATATACATATACAAGCATATGTATATGCTTGTATATACATATACAAGCATATGTATATCCGATATGCTTGTATACCGGATATACAAGCATATCCGGTATGCTTGTATCCGGATACAAGCATACCGGGGGGGGACGGGTCCTGACTGTTATTTGTGCCTACGGGCCAAACAGCAGTTCAGATTACCCACCCACCAGATTACCCATGTGGGCAATGACAGTGAGACCTGGAGAGGCGTTGTTGGGAGGAACGGCCCCCCCGATCTGAACTCGAGTGGTGTTTTGTTGTTGGACTTCTGTGCTCATCACAGATTGTCCATAACGAACACCATGTTCAGGCATAAGGGTGTCCATATGTGCACTTGGCACCAGGACACCCTAGGCCGCAGTTCGATGATTGACTTTGTCATCGTTTCATCGGATCTGCGGACGGGTGGTTGCCGAGGCAAAAACTTGTGGGTGGGAGGAGTTTGAAGAGGCCATGGAGAAAGACTTCCGTACGGCTTCGAGGCGATTCTGGTCCACCATCCGGCATTTTCGGAGGGGGAAGCAGTGCAGCACCAACACTGTTTTTAGTGGGGGTGGTGTGCTGCTGACCTTGACTCGGGACATTGAGGACCGGTGGGCAGAGTACTTTGAAGACCTCCTCAATCCCACCAACATGCCTTCCATTGAGGAAGCTGAGCCTGGGGACTCTGGGTTGGGCTCTCCAATCTCTGTGGACGAGGTCACCGAGGTGGTTAAAAAGGGTCCGTCGGATAGTCGAACCTCGGATTCAGGAAGAGAAGTGTGGTTTTTGTCCTGGACGTGGAACACTGGACCAGCTCTACACTCTCCGCAAGGTCCTGGAGGGTGCATGGGAGTTCGCCCAACCGGTCTACATGTGTTTTGTGGACTTGGAGAAGGCGTTCGACTGTGTCCCTCTGGGAGCCCTCTGGGGGGTTCTCCGGGAGTATGGGGTACCGGGCCCTTTGATACGGGCTGTCAGGTCCCTGTATGACCGGAGTCAGTGTCTGGCCTGCATTGCCGGCAATAAGTTGGGCTCGTTTCCTGTGAGAGGTGGACTCCATCAGTTCTGCCCTTTGTCACCAATTCTGTTCATTACTTTCATGGACAGAATTTCTAGGCGCAGCCAAGGAGTTGAGGGGATCCGTTTTGGTGGCCTTAGGATCGCATCTCTGCTTTTTGCGGATGATGTGGTTCTATTGACTTCATCAGGACGTGATCTGCAGCTTTCGCTGGGGCGGTTCGCAGCTGAGAGTGAAGCGGATGAGGATCAATGCCTCCAAATCTGAGGCCATGGTCTTGAGCCGGAAAAGGGTAGAGTGCCTTCTCCGGGTTGAGGGGGCTGTCCTGCCCCAAGTGGAGGAGTTTAATGATCTCGGGATCTTGTTCAGGAATGAGGGAAGAAGGGAGCTTGGACGCCTCCCTGGTGAGGTGTTCCGGGCATGTCCCACCGGGAGGAGGCCCCTGGGAAGACCCAGGACATGCTAGAGGGACTATGCATGTCCCTCTAGCATGTCCCTCCTCAGCCACTTCTCTGAGGAGAAGTGGCTGAGGAGAGGGAAGTCTAGGCCTCCCTTCTTAAGCTGCTACCTCCGCGACCCGACCTCGGATAAGCAGAAGACAATGGATGGATGGATGTCAGGTTTTACCTGTCTATTTGGATCTAGGTTAGCGTTTCTTAATGGGGGCGGTACTGCCCCCTGGGGGGCATTCAGAGGACGGCAGGAGGCGCTGGGATTCCTTTGGGGTGCGTTTGTTCGAAGGTAAGCTTTAACTTTAAATGCACAACAATACCAGTTTAGACTTTGAGCAACTTGCTAAAACTGTATTGTGTAACATTAAAACATGCCTGGCCGCAACTGTATCAATGATTGCTCTCCTTTTTTCAGTGTTTGTTAGCTTCTCCTGCTACTGGTAGCTTCACTGCATCAGTTCAGTGTTACACCGGTTCAGGCACATGCCCCTTTTATCCTTGTTGCTCCTATTGCCCTTTTTGAGAATTTTTTTTTTTTTCAATTTTTATTTATTTATATTTTTTATCTGTATGTCAGACAGCCTGCTTGTGCCCCTCATAATAGATAAATATAATAATTTTGCAAAATAAACTAGTCTGGCTGCCCTCAGTCTAATAATGACTCTCAGTTTCTGCCTCCATGTTGTTCAGACACCTGGTCCATGGTGAGGAGGAGGGCGAATCTGTGACTCTATCAAATTATGAGCAAGAATATTTTTTCATACACAGGTTTGTGAATAAAAACGTAGGTCTGATGTTGACGTTAGAAAAACTGTTTCTATTTATATTTTCATAATTGTCCTCGCCCCTAAACACAGAAATGCTTCAGATGCAGAGAAAACTTCTTACTTTAACTTCATCATTCTGCTAAATGCCCAGTTCGCTACAGGCAATCTGTATTTAAATTACAGATATCTTTGACACGTCCCTCCTGACCCGTCCCCTTCTCAGTAAAAATAAAGCTGCGGTATGTTACTTTTATTAACAAAAAGTACGTATTTGTTAAGACTGTCAATATGATGAGAGATTATCTGACAATAATTTAATTCCTCTGCCTTCTCCCAGTGCTCTCTAGAAACAACCAATCAGAAGCAAGAGGTGGGGTTTAGTGCTGTCAATCACAATCATTAGCCGTCAGTAGTAGGTCATGGGGGAGGTAGAGGAGATTCATCTTTTCGCAGATTACCTGTCTCATAACAAACTGCCATGACAAGAAAGCAAGGCAGTTGCACGCCTTTAAAATTGTGCCGCTTTTTGTGGGTAAAATAGATTCGAGATTTTAATTTAATTTTTTGCCATGTGGCCTAAGTTTCCTGGTTCCCTGTCTCTCATCACACAGGAGCACATCCAGAAGCTTTGGCTGGAAGGACAGTCTGTTGAACGAACCTTCTGTAGTCACCATGACTGATACAGTATATGCAGTCATCAGTTCAATGTCAAATATTGGCATGAGTGTCAAAACCAAGCATGACAGAGGTTCTTTGACTCACTGTTCTTTCACATAGGCCAATGTGAAAGAACAGTGCATCTTATATATAATGAACTTGTGTTAATTTCAGAGTTAATACAAAAAACTGCTTTCAAATTACTGACTTTATTTAGCAATCATGCTCTATCAAATGTATAAGTCATGACAAAGTTCCAAGTGTTTTGTGGAATCCCAGGACTGTTTTTGTTTCCTTCTCAAGCCTCCCTGTGTTGTACTTCCCTTACAGAAATGAGAAGGTCTTTTTAAACCGTCACCTTGCCTATGCTGATCTGGGATGGATTTTAGATTTCAGAAAGCCTTTTTAGAGCAAAGATGATCTGAGGTTAAGTTTGATATGCTTCGGAAAACAGAGGTTGGGTCATATTGTTTCCTCCACCACTTTTCCCAGTAGGCTAAAAAAGCTGGGGAATGCAATTATCTTATAAATGTCACACATGCCACTGGGATTTATAATACACACAGCAAGCCGTAGCTGGAGAGAGCACTGATTTCTTTTAAGAAGTAATAAGAAGGGAGGATTAGTGCATGACGTTGTGTCTGATGGGCTTTTAGCGATTGAGAGAGGAGAACTCTTATCCTCGGACTCAGCTGTCGTTAATTCCTCTCTCTTTTTGCAGTCATGATGTGTGTGATAATTCCATGTTAATTTGCAGATTAATTTACTTCTCTTGGAGCCGCAGGGGAATTAAAACGTGATAAGTAAGAATCATTTTCATTCATAAATATTCTTAGATCTGTTTAAGAAAAGTCATTAAAAAAAATCACTTATGATTGTTTTGAGATCGCTTATATAGTTAAGAAAAAGACAAAAGGAAAAAAAATAATAATTCTCCTAAAGGTCATAGCACTTTCATGCAAAATCATGAAGCTCAAAATATTGACTTTTGGCCATAATGACCAAACTGTGGTATGTTGGAGCAGGTTCACCTTTAAGGTGAGTGGTGGGCAGCACCAACGTAACCTTTAAAGCCAGGTGTGTAGGCTGCGCGCTCACACACAATTGTATTGAGCCGTGGAAAAGGTGTAGTGCGGACTTCCATAATCTTGTTGTTCCTCAAGCGTCGACTAATTGTTTTCAGGATTGCTCTTGGGTTGGTGGTCTTGTTCTGCTCTCTGGGAGTGCGTGTGGTCAGGGGTCATGGACATGGGGTTCTTGACCAAGGTCCTGAGCTGTTCAGGACTTGGCAGTGGATTGTTTGTGGCATCTCCCCTCCCCCTCCTGCCTCCCTCCTCTCAAATAACATTTGAAATAATCTTTGAAATTTTCTAGTAACAAAACAAGTTCATTTACACATTTTTAAATTCTGAAAGAGCTAAAATGATGTGGAAACTGTGGACTCAAAAAATACGTAAAAAAGAAAATTCCAATCATACACCCTGAAGCTTTTAGGGCTGAAAGCACAAGATGCTACTGCCACCACCAACACTTGTTAGGCTTGTGAGTTTAATAAGTTTCATTCTGTGTTTATTTGTAAACTTTAATAAGGTCAGTCCAACAAATATAACAAATCATTATTTTTAAAATGAAAGTTTTTTTTATTTTTTTTATTTAAAGTGACAGTTCTTTAGGAGTTTCACTCTTATGTGCAACAATTGTTTTCTAAAGTGTTTTGTTTCGTTTGTTCCCCTCTGTAGCACACATGCACACTATATTATTCTTCTGGACTTGTAACATGAATGTTATTGTGTTTAAGGGTTGTCAATCTCTCTGCTGTATTTACTTCAAGGTTTTGTCCTATGGCTTCATGGCGATGTGATGTGGCGTCTTATACATGCAGACCTTACATCAGAAACACACACAAAGCATTTGATAAGAGGGTCTGGGGAAAATAATCTCCTTTTTCAGTAGATTGCTTTGAAAGAAAATGTGATAGAACTTTTACATAAAGATTACAGCACCCTAATGAGAGTGAGTAAGCAGCTTTTTGACACAAGTACTAAAATGATAGAAGCTTTACCGATTTTCGCTTGGAAGCGAGGGAGCAGTGTACCAACACATGACCTTTGTCGGGTCATGAAGTGATGCAGGCATTTCTGTGACGCTGCTTGACTGAGTTGAGCTCTACGGGAAAACAGCCATCAGAGTGATGAGGAAGTGTCATTCTGGCATTATGATATCCAATCCTCTCATATTCTTAGCCACCACCTTTTTCTATCAGCTAACGACTCCCACTACCGTTTGACAAAGTGCTGAAACATCCGTTTGATGCTGCACTTGCATTTCACACGATCAATAGATGCTAATGGGGTTGAGTTTTCTCATATTTCACTCCTTTCACATTTACCGCGATTAAATTGTTTATGCATGGACATAAAAATCCTGGGATTTATTCACATCTGATGTATGTAGCCAATGGGTTGATACTTGACAGAGACGGCTTTATCTACTTGACCAAATTACAACTGAGACCTGATCACCCTCTTGAGATTTGGTTGGACACATTTCCTTGTGTACAGTTATGAATACTGTAGCAAGCTGAAAGTATTTATAATCGTTTTTGAATTTATAAATTGTATTTTGCAGCTTTGTTGCTTTACTTAATGAATAACTATGGAAGTAGAGTTGACAGCAATAATTATTTCCAGAATACTTTATTAATTCTACTGCCTGGAAAACAATTTTCCTTTTTTTCTTTTCCAGCCCTTTGGTATTTCAGCCATGTTTGGTTCTAAAATGAGTTAATTGTGACGCCCTGCGGCAAATCGTTTACTGTCAGAGTGTAGATCTGGATTCTAACTGAACAGGACATGCCGAGGCAATGTCTCACCAAGGCAATTTATCCTTCAGGATAAATGTTTTTCATCATTTCCAATAGAAGCAAATTAGGACAAACTAAATAAGTCATATTGCTTTTTTTCTTGGAATAACTTTAATTCACGTTGCTATAACTTTCCACTGACTAAAGCAGCTACAGAAAACTTTTGTTTCTGATGATTTCAGGGTTGCTAATAAACCAGCTTGGACAAGGAGCATTTTTTTATATATTTTTTTAGATCTAACTCAGTTGCAGATTCCCTGGATCAGAGTACACTACTTCTGTAGTATTATTATGTTATATCGTTGTCCTCAATGTGTAGTATATAACCCTTACTTTTGTTTTTTATACATTTTTAATACATGTTTATTTTTGTGTGACCCTCAATGTGACTGAGACAATAAAGGATGTTTCTATTCTTTTCTCTGGAGCGTTATTCATTATCAATCTTAAAACAATTAAGCTCATAAAAACGTAAACAATTTTAAACACATAACTTTAATTTATATGTACCTACCCCTGGTATTGCTATCCACTCTGACACTTTCCTTGCATGCAGCAGATTATGATTATGACTATGAGAAGGTTAGCAGCTTTCTACAAATGTCTAAAATAAATTGTCTTTTTAAGATCATACTTGGGATATTTGTGTTTTCTTGATAGTGACATTAGACTTTATGACACTGATATAATATTTACTGTTATTTTATATAAATAACAAATAAGGAGATAATAGACCAACAGTCAGAGCCACCTTGTTAATGTCTCATGGTTGCAATTAAGTTATTCAATAGGTTCAGAAAAAATAAAGTACAACTTTATATTTCCTGATCCGCCTCATCCGCATTTGGACCTTTTTCGAACAGAACTTCCTTTAAACGAGCTCCATCTCGTCTGAATAAGTCTAGACTTATCTGGCAAAAAAATGCAAATAAAAAGCACCGGGAAGCTTTGCATTGTGCAGTGAGCTCAGAACCTGCTATTCATTTAGGAGAAACAGAAAATCAGTGAAGGAGCGCAGAATGGGCTTTCTACTGATAAGTATGACAGATGGAAAAGCTAAATTCATTGAACTATGAGAGCTATGAATATTTCATCAGCAACACCTAAGAAAGGATTTGTTTTTATATGACTTCAGGCACCGGCGTCTAAAGTCAGTCCCAAACAGCCGGCATGCTGCTTGTTTTAGTTCTTTTATTGGTTCAACATATCAGAATGAGTTGACGGTTCATTAGCAGACTTCTTCAGAATGTTAAAACATGCTGGACATTTTAACTATGCATGTAGTTGAACAAAGCATCAGTTATCTTTTTAAAAGTATTTTAACCCAGGGAACAGTATGACCACTATTTATTTTGTGGTTTTAAAATGCTAACTTTTTAAACCTTTGTGTAGGATTCACAATTGCACCAGATATGTTTTTTTGTTTTTTCACACAGTTAGCCGATTTAATCCTGGCCCTTTCACATTTCTTTGACTCTTAGATGAACCAAACCAACATCTTGTGACACACAGATGGCATCCAGTCATCAAAATATGATTATTATTAGTTCATTTTAGAAACTTTTTAATCAATTAAAACTTTGAAGTAAACTTTTCTTTTCATTGATAAGAAGAATTACCTATACAAGATTTGAATGTGGAATGACTTTAGTCTGAAGATAGTGATATATATCTTTTAACTTAAAAAGTACTCTCTGATCAGTGCAGCTGTGTTTTTTGTTTGAATGCTCGGTCTCCTCAAACCCCCAGTGGGTCGTGGCAGATGGCCCTTCACGCTGGAACAGGTTCTGGTTCTGCAGCTCCCATCAGCCGGCCCGGCCCGTTCTGAAATAGCTAACCAGGCTCACACACACCATCAGGAAGTCAATCCCCAATGACTCATTTCTCTTAGATAATACTTAGTTTTTCCTTAATACTTTCATCTCTTAGTGATGTTGTGCTGGTCAGTGTGTCACATTTCAGTATTCCGGCGATTTTGTAATAGACGGTTGAACTAAAGTGTATGTTGTGTGTATTGTCTAAGCTACTGGGACCTTGAATTTCCCCTTGGGGATCAATAAAGTATCTATCTAATCTAATCTTTGAACTCCCTATTTCTTATTTGTAAAGTTCTTTTTTATATTATTTGTATTGTTATGATCCATTGATGCATGAATTCAGTTTTTTTTTTGTTTTGGTTTTCTGATCATTTATTTGTTATCATTGTCCTTAGGGTCTTGCCTTTTAAGTTAATTCCTTGTGTTGAGTTTCTCAGTTATTTCTTGTGTTCTCTTGCTGTTTATTTTGATAAATGTAATATGTATTTTTCTGTCAATACATATTAATAAAGAAAAAAAACATCTGACTTTTATCTCAGACTCCGACTAATATTAAAATTTTGACTGATCACAATATTGTCTAAAATTTCAGACATCATTGATTCCGCTGCTCCCATTAAGGTGAAGGTCGTGTCATAAATGGGTCGAGTAAATTGCTGTTTGGACCCAAGTCAGTTCAGATGGATTTTCCACTCTCCATATCAAATCAAATTCAAAATCTTCATCTTTTGTAGCTTTAAACCAAACCAGGTCTTGTAGAGTTTTATACCAAGTCACCTTAATATCAGAACTTTTATATCAAACTGTTCTGCAAAACAATTCTACGCATGAAACATATCCAGATCGTGGATTGGTTTTGAATAGGCAGCCTTTAGGGAAAATAATGCCAAACTTGATGGAGTGTAAAAAGGAAGATCTAATTTTAACACTCCAAATGTTTTTCCCCTAATTTCTAGAAACCTGGATAGCTCTGGTAACTGTAGTGAAGGTAATGACTTCAAATAGCTCACAAAGCCAGTCCCAGGTCATCAAAGTCACTTGTCACCATCATTTTAACACTCGTCCGTTCTACACGTGAGCCAGCAGCTTTGCAACACACTGACTCCTGAACTGTTTCAAGTCTTTACCCAGGAGGCAGCTCTTTTATTCTGTCACATTGCATTATAAATTAATCCTCAGCTGTCTGACCCACAATTTTCTTCAAGCTGGTTCAGTGTGCACACTCATTTTTGACTGGTGTCATTTTTTATGAGAGGCCATTATTAGCCCATATGGACTTTTCATGGCTAAAGAAACTGGGAATATATATATATGTATGTCAATCAAACGAGCCAACGTTTTCAGTCTGGTTGCTTTAGTGCGTCCAGTCCTCTGCTGCTTGGCTTTTTCCTACTCACCTAAAAATGAATGACAGTTTTTTTTGTTCAGCCGTTTTGTTTATGGGTTCTCTGTCAGTCTGCAGAGCAATCATTAGGATTAGTACAAGCATGAAACATTTGATACACTCAACTGTTGCCATGTCTTCACCAAAACACCTTATCTGAGTTCAACAGGAATTCTGCTATCTGTCTTGCAACCTTTAACTCAAAGGTACTTGCTGTTCATTTCCTTGGAATTCTTTGTAACCTGACTTTATAGACATGTGCATTCTTTTAAAGGGGAGGGAGGAGTTAAGATGTGTTTTGTCAGCGGCAGGCACTAAAGGCCATTTCGTAGCATAGTTAAATAACTACAGTATATATCATCTTCAGTTGGTATGAAAATGCTGTATATATCAAAAACAGACTAAGAGAAATCTCAGTTCATGTAGGTTTATGACTTTTAGGTCTGCTTAAAAAACAAAATTGTCCAGCTGCAGCTGATCCAGAACGCTGCTGCTGGCGTTCTGACTAAAACCAGGACAATAGAACATGTCATCCAGTTCTACAGTCCTTCCACTGAGAAAACAGACTTTAAAATACTGTTAGTTTATAAATCACTGAACGGCTTAGTACCACAAGACTTTAAAGATCTCTGTTGTTGT